>PVHP010011659.1:0-44665 GCA_004024765.1 Zapus hudsonius
TAATAAATAAATAAAATATTTTTTAAGTGAAATAGGTTTCTTCTTCTCTAGAACTCTTTAGTGACACTCCTTTTGTGGTCAGTTTCTGTTCAAATATATTCTTTGATATATACAGGAGTAAAAGACATTGGGGGCAAACTTTGCCCTCCAAGTCAATGTTTAGGGAGAATTACCTATTAATTTTCTTATGCCCATACACTGCTGGGCAAGCATACCATTATGTATCAAGGAGGAAAAGACATGTAGAGTAAAGAAAAGATTATTTAACTAGATTCAATCAAAATAAAAAATTATCCAAACAACACCCATTTGTAACAGACCCCTCCTCATGGACTCCTGAAAAAGAACCCTGAGTAATTACCCTGGGTGCTTGAATACTTTCTCCCTCCAGGGAGCCCTCTGCACTCCTTGGCAGCGTATTCAAGCTTAGCTCTCACTTTGTTCTTCATAAAGTTTCTCTCTGCTTTACTTTATATGTACGCATTTACCAATTCTTTGAATAAGGCCTGAAAATCTGGAAACACCCAAACAGAAGCCGCTGGTTATATGAATAAGGGCATGACTCCTCCCCCGTCTTTCTTTTCCTGCTTTCCTGTTGTGTTATGTTTTCTGCCATGTTCCTAAAGTGCTGAGATGGGCCTTTTGAAGTCCACCTAGGACTTGGAGAGCATGCTCCATGACTGATCTCTCAGCATGCTGCTTTGGGAAGCCCTTCAATGATCCGAAGACTTCAGCTTTCCAGGGGTAACATGAGTGAATGAGATGGTTAAAGCACCATTATGATTAGTGAATGAGGGTGATTTTTTTAAAAAAATTGTTTATTTATTTGCAAGCAGAGACAGAGAGGGAGAGAAACAGACAGACAGACAGACAGACAGACAGACAGACAGAGAATGGGTAAGCCAGGTCCTTCAGGCACCAAAAACAAACTCCAGATGCATGCACCACTTGTGCATTTGGCTCTATGTGGGTCCTGGGAACTTGAACTCAGGTCCTTAGGCTTTGCAAGCAAGTGCTTTAACCGCTAAGCAATCTCTCCAGCTCTGACGGTGATGTTTAGAATATCATCTCTACTGAAATAAAAAAAAAAAACTAGATTCTATGTATTCTTCTGTTTTTTTCAGAGTCTTGAGCTGTAATAACTTTGCCTCAATTTTCTAGTAACTGTAAGATTTTCTTGTACCAATTGCTATTATGGGCTTGATTCAGCCTCCTATGCAGATGCCCCTCAGTCCCAAAGTCATACAGTCAGCACATGCTAGGATTGAACCTCCTTTGTTGTGAATGAAAAATCTGTTATCTTTAGCATAGGCTCTCTGTATATTGGGGGAAGTGGACAAGAACACACCTAGGATGATGACTCTTAATGACAATCCCCCTCCACTTAGAGCATTCTAGAATCCTGAAAATGGCAAAGATCTCTTCCAGCTAGGGAGCCAGGCAGTAACTTCATTTCCTCCTGAGTGAGTTATAAAGAGTGCGGCGGGTTCTGGGCCCTAATGGACAAAGCCACAACTTGTCTCACAGGAAAATATTGCTGATATAGCACTGAAGATTCTTCCATCTCTACAGCTCTATGCATAGTTTCAGTGTGGAGAGCATTGTTCTTGTATTTCTCCTCAGATTCTAAGATTCCATTTTCGACTTGTCCCCTTGTTTGACCTTCATTATCTATTTCACCTGGTGAACGTTCAGTACATATAAGGGTAGGCATATTAAATACAAAAATGAATAAAAACATACACAACACTTTGTTAAAATGATACTTTTCCAAACAAAGAAGTAAAACATGGCAATCATGTGGATATAAAATGAACTTGTCTCAGAGACTTTAGTCTCATTTCTGATCAAAGGAGCCACAAAAGGTTATAATCAGAACAACAAAGGAAATCAGGAATAGAACAAAGCAAACCTGGTAGAAAACTGTCACTTCTAGTCATAGAGAAAGATTTCACTAAACAAAATTAATTTGTGTACCTATTATTTATAGGCAAGAATTATTTCACATTGCTGTTACTTGTCTAAAATTTACTGTTATAAAACAGTTCAAAGATAAGCTTCAGATCATCTGCACTGCATGTGTGTAATAGACACTGTAGTTTTCCACAGAAACATGACATTTTCTCTTTACCAGCTAAATGTTATACAATCTCCCCACAGGTCTTAAAAGAGGTGTCAATAAGTACACCCAAATTTGATGATGAAAAACAGAGTTGATAGAAACATGTCACACAGTTCAAAATTATCCTACATGTAAGGTAGAGATCTGGGATTTATAGAAATGATTCTAAAGACTACTTTTGCATCCATAGGTTTCTGACTCACAAAGAAATGAAGATGTAATATTAAGAATTATAGTTGTGTTCATGACCTTTCCCCTTGCAATGACAGAATACCTGGCAAAAGCAATGTAAGGGTATATTTTGGTCACAGTTGGAGGATAAAGTCTATCATAAAGGGGAAGGCATGGCAGCAGAGGCTCGAGGTAGCTGGTCACATTGCATCCACACTTTGGAAGTAGTAAGATATGAATGCTGGTGCCCAGTGGGCTGTTTTATATTCCATCTAGGGCCCCAGCCCATGGGAAGGTGCTACCCACACATATGCTGGATCCTCCACTTTAACTAAACTAATCTGGCAACTTCTTCAAGACATACCTAGAGTGGCTCTACATCCTATCAAGTTGATCAGAAATATTAATGATCACAGATATGTAAATAATAAGTATATGCTATGTGTTTCAGTAAATATGTACTTACCCATAAGTAACACAGAAAAAAATTTCATTTTGTCCTCTGTGTTTATATAGGTCCTCATGTCATAGACATGGTGACTTATATTTTGCTAAAGGTGAATTTATGTAAATTTTAAACTAAAATGCATATTAGTTACAGTCAACTTTCCAACATTGGGGGCACTTTGGTTGCAGAAGAAAACGTCATGGAATTCATAACACATAGGCAATGATTGAAGAATGTTATCTGCTTCCACTTATTTCCAAGGCACTCAGACTCCATTCTTTCCAGGTACAAGTTTTCTGTTTATACATTTAAATTGCAATAAGGGAGACCTCCATTCTCAATTAGTTTTGAGTTTTAAAATGACTCATATTTTTTATCTATCACGAGGCACAGTAACAATTAGCATATTAACTTCAATTCGTGTGTGTGTGTGTGTGTGTGTGTGTGTGTGCATGCCCAAGTGTGTGCCCTCTGACAGCCTTTCTTGACTATGAGTCAGTAACCTGGCTCTCTCTACAGGCACTGTCCTTCTCCAAGCAGGAAAGGACAAGAAAAACCACCAGTCCTGTTAAATGGTGTTTGGTTTATACCTGCACAGGCCAGAGCAATAGGAACAAACACAATAGCTTCCAGTAATCACAAAGCTAAGCTAAGTCATGCCTAGCCTCCTACATCAAGCCCTGTGAAGTAGGAGATCATGCCCTAGGAAAACAATATGCAGCCCCCTTATAACCATGTTAAAAGAATAGTTAGGGTTTGAAACTAAGGAGGCTAGCAAAGGGTGAGAGACATTCTGGTTCCTCCAGCCTTTCAGATTCCTCGAGGGGGTCATTGGATAGTTTGTGCAGAAGTTTACCATGTTCTTTTTTCCTGGATTAAAAGTTTACAACTCAGACCTTCTTCTATGAATTCTTATGGAAAGAGCATATTAAAAGTACATGCACAATGGACTGAAAATAGTCGTGTCTTCCTGTAGGCTTTGTTCTCCCTACACAGCTTTGCCATAACTGTTGTCACAGATAGATTCTCCAGATTTTAAGGGAGGCAAATGTCTATGCATGCCTGAATCTCATCACATAAAACAGAACTCATATTTTTGTTCGAGATTGAGAATGAATAACAAAGGAAAATGGCATATATTTCATTTGCTTATTTTGTAGGTGGTTTTAAAAGAGGTATGCCAGACTCCTGTTAAGAGAAATGCTAAAGGACACAGCTTGAGCAAATGAAGTGGGTGTGGCCCAGAGCAGTCTTTCTCAGCCCTACTCCTCACAGACAAGGTCAGAAAGAATCACTCTGGAAATACAAATAGCAAACCGATGCTGGTGGGAATTTAGCTTCAAAGCCGCATTTCCCAAGTGCTATCTGTAGATGGATGTTCACTATGCTTGAGGGTTCAAATGAAGATTAAGATGACATGCACAGATAGGTCCAGGTAGTTAAATCCTAAAAACAAGTTAACACTGGCCAGTCTATTTCCTGGATGTATTTGATTTCAATTAAAGAGACTAGGTCAGAGGGAGGGTGGGTATGCACTCTTTCAGACAATATTGTACATGTTAAAACCAGTATCACTGGGTTCAACTGTTGTAGTGGTTTGAGTCAGGTGTCCCTCTTAAACTTAATGTGCTCTGTATGCTCCATCCCAAGCTGATGGCAGTTTTGGAATTAGAAACTTGTTGGAGGTGTGTTATTGGGGGTGGGCTTATGGGGATCTTAGCCAGCTTCCCTTTGTCAGTGTTTGGCACACCTTCCTGCCACTGTTTGCAGTGCTGTGGCAGAGGTGATGTCCACCCTCTGCTCATGCCATGATTTTCCCTGCCATCATGGAGCTTTCCCGATAGCCTGTAAGTCAAAATAAACCCATTCTTTCAGTTGGGTTCTTTGTCACAGCAATGAGAAAGCTGATTATGACTGTATTCAAAATATGTTGCTATTAAGAATGGAGTTGAGTCACCACAGTCATATTGTGGAGGATCCATATGGAACCCTGCAGAGAAGGTCGGGATGAACAAGAGATCCATAGCCACAGCCATTCAACCAACTCAGGATAAGCCAAATGTGTTTGTGTTTTTCAGGATGCAACGAGAGAGCTGTGGCCCATCTAACCCTACCAACTCACCATAGGCCGATGGCTGAGATCCTGGCAAGAGAGGAGCCACCACAGTCATATCGTGGAGGATCCATAGGGAACCCAGCAGACAATGACAGATGAACAAGGGACCTATAGCCACAGCCATTCAATCAACACAGGATAGGCCAATGAGACAGAAACCAAGGATTTGCGACACAAGGACCCCTAAACTCGCAACATTAAGGCAGTCTTAATACTCACCCACCACGACTCAGGGAACTGAGCAGAAGAGGGGGCGGAAAGATTGTGAGAGCCGTGGTGGGGGAGATGGTCTAGAGGCATGGCACCCATCAGTAACAACACACTTGGGCCAGGAAGACCAGGCTGAGTACTAGGATATCCAGGATCCCTTGCCACAAGGACTAATACAGAGAGCCCACGGAGGAGGATATCCAACTGATCAGGGAGGGGGAGGTGGGGAATTGGGGAATTTGGGATCAACTCATGGTTTGCCCACTAAATAATGTAACTCATTATGGACAATAAATTTATATTAAAAAAAAGAATGGATCCTTGTTAATATTTGTTGTTTAGTCTTCAAAATATTACCAATTATATCAACATATAATTAAGCATACATTCTAATGTAAACCATGTGGCACATTTGATATGATTTACAGCGAAGAATATTAAGGCAGATAACACATCCATCACTCCCAAAAGTTTTCATTAGAAAGAGATATTGCTGTATAATAATCTTAATGGATGCAATGGAAAGTATTTAATAGTGGCAAAATTCCATTCTTGACCTACAAAACTCTCAATAAAGTAGAATGGAGGAGGACTTTTTCATCTCACTACTCTTTAATAAACATCAAGTTTAATAAAGCCATTTCCTTAAGATTAAGAGAAAAGTCTTTATTTTCTATGTCTATGTCTTTATTTTCTTATATTTCCTTTGTCCCTGATATGTTCATATCGGAAACAATAACACTTTCTTGCTCTCCAGTGCTTACAGTGTGCTACTGTCAGTTGGTGTCCACTCTCACCAATGTGTTCAACAAGGAGCCGGAAACTCAGAAGACAGACAAAATGGGCCTTATTGAAAAGGAAAAAGAAAGCTGGGTGTATGGCACATGCCTTTAATCCTAGCACTCAGGATGCAGAGGTAGGGGCATCACTGTGAGTCTGAGGCCACCCTGAGACTACATAGTGAATTCCAGGTCAGCTTGGGCTGGAGCAAGATCCTGTATTGAAACCCCCCACATACACACACACAAATATAAAGAAAAAGAAAAGCTATTTTTATTCCTGGATTGCATGGTTTTCTGTGAATAAAAGCTACCCAATTCTACAAAAAGTATTATAACTGAGTTTAGCAAGGCAAATAAATAAATAAATAAATAAATAAATAAATAAATAAATAAATAAATAAACTACTGTGTTTAAAGCCTGGAAACAAATGATTGTTGTTGAACTCTAACAGTGAATAGCATCTATATTGGTCAGTGGTGAAACTGTAGTTAAGAATTTAAAAGTTACAGCCAAATGGAAAAGAAATTGTCCAGTTACTTTCCAAAACTACGCACATGTGTCATTTGTGGCTAAGCTTTAGCCAATTTCATTCTAGTCATCTACTCAAGAAAAGGAAACACATGTGTTTTAAAATTCAATTTTAATTTATCATTGCTGTAATCTGGAAAG
This sequence comes from Zapus hudsonius, assembly GCA_004024765.1. Classification (NCBI taxonomy): domain Eukaryota; kingdom Metazoa; phylum Chordata; class Mammalia; order Rodentia; family Dipodidae; genus Zapus; species Zapus hudsonius. The sequence continues at coordinate 6,520 of PVHP010011659.1, forward strand.
GGTTGATGTGGTTCAAGGATTTCTTTGGGGAATCATTGTACACTAACACCCCAGTTCATCCACAAAGCTGTGTGGTCAGAGCTTTGGGACAGCAGTGAGCTGACAAGAGGAAGAACTCTCAGGATACAGTCACAGTGAACAGGTCATTTATTATGCAAAAAAGGTTGTTTGTATAGAGGAAAATCAGAGGCAGAGGCAGGGGCATAAGCAGCAAGGGGATTGGCAGGGGCAGGGTAGTCTGTGGATGATTCATGAAGGGATTGGCAGGGGCCAGTAACTTGTGGATGCCTACCTTGCATAGATAAATTGGGGGGGGGGTTCCTTTAGGCAGGTACCGGATGGTGGTGGCTGCAGAAGAACTGTGACCTTTAAACTTTTATTGCCCAGGCTTGTTATTACAGCTGGAGTATGTGAGCTTTAGTAAACTCAGGTCTGGAAGTGTCTGGGCTTCTCAAGGTTTGTTGCGGCCTGCCTGGGGGGAGGGTGGAGTTTTTAGGATAAAAGAGAGGAGACTTTGATGACCAAAACACCTACCGGTCTCAGATAAACTCAGATAAACTTGAGATTATCGGGGTTTCAGGCCAGCCTCAACTTCCTTTAATCCTATATCCTCCGTGCCTCTTAACAGGGTCCCACAAATTGAAATGCCCAGAACCAGACAAATGATGGTCTCTACACCCACATGACAACACTGAGTGAAGCAGTGGGGTGTGCCACAATGTTAATGAATCAGACATTACTATCCCAAGAACAAGAAGAGAGATTTTACAGAGTACATCATCTGTGACTCCACTTACCTGAACTCCACCAAATACAAGTGAAACCATAGTGCTAGAGAGCAGCGTGATGACTGTGTAGAGAACAGGAGAAAGGAAGTATTATTACCTAAGCGAATTCATCAATTTTGAAATGTTAGACCAGGTCAACATCAACCTTACCTAAAAACTCTATTTATTTTAATATCAAATTTGGGATTCCATCTGTTGAAGTTTTGTTAAGAAGTGTTGCCTTACTCTTCAAGGGTTGTTTTGTTTCATTACCTCAGTGATGCTGGCCTTGTAGAATGAGTAGTTTGCTATTGCTGTATAATAGCTGCAAATAAAGGGGCTCAACCAACCCTGGCTACTTGGGTCTGAAGTCCATCAAAGCTGAGCTGGATACTCTTCTCAATATAACAGTGATGCCACAGCGAGAGGCTGGCTGCACTGGGATTTCATCTGTGGCACTGGGAAAAAGTCTTTTTCTCAAACACTTGTTCATGCTGGTACACTGGATGTCTAATTTTTGCTGGGCAATGATCACTCTCACCTTCTGGAGTCTTCCCCTGTATTTGCTACTGTCTCCCTTCCATCCTCACCCAGGCTGCAGTTCTTGAATCCTACTTTTACTTCAGTTGCTGTTTTCCCTTCTGTCAAATACTAGAGAACATTCCCATTCCTAAATGTCTTAGATCATTATTCCTGGCCCACCTGTAGCTTTCCATAATTGATTTGTGAACGTAGTTATATTTTCATAGTAGCACCAAAATAAGCATTTGTTTGAATAACCTGGAGAAGATATGTCCTCACCAAAAGCTAGGAATTTATAGGTCCCTGCTCAAATCTTGCTCTCTGCACAGTTCGTGTGTCCCTGTGTGTTGTTCGTGTTATTTCTTCCTTAAGTATGTCTGTGAATCCATTAGTGGAATCATTTGGGTTGGCAGTTTTATTTTAGAAAAATGTATTAACTAGAATTGAAAGTTCTTAAAAAAATTTCAGCTATGCCAATTACCTCTTCCTTCATCCATAATTTCATTAGTTTGTGGAGTTTCAAGAAATTTGTCTAATCTTCACTACTAAATTTTCTAATATAAATAAAGTTATTTATAAAAGTTTCTTGATAGTCACTGGTATTTGTAGAATGTTGAATATTTATTATCTGTCCTATTAGTAATTTGGACCTAATCTGTTTTCTCTGGGATCAGGTTTTGACTACATTTTTAACACTATTTTTATTTTTATATACAAGCAGAGAGAGAGAGAGAGAGAGAGAAGAGAGACAGATGGAGAGAATGGGCACACCACTGATTCCATCTGTTACGAATGAGCTTCAGATGCATGTGCTACGTTGTGTACCAGAGTTTACAAGGGGACCGGAGAACCAAATCAGGGTCATTAGTCTTCACAGACAAGTGCCTTAACTATTGAGTCATTTCTCCAGCCCTTAGCTAAATTTAAAATAGAACATAGCATTCTTGTCTATAAATGTTTCATTTATTTTCTCATATAGTTTTTGTTTTCTATATTATTATTTTATTTGTTTCATTTGATTTCTTCTTCTCAACTTGAGTTTAATGCCCCCTGTCATGGTTTGATCCAGGTGTCCCCCACAAACAAATGAATGTGTTCTGAAAGATCGATCCTCAGCTGATGGCAATTCGGGAATTAGAACCTCATTCGAGCTGTGTTGTTGGGGTTGGGCTTATGGGGTTATAAGCCAGCTTCCCCTTGCCAGTGTTTGGCACACCTTTCTGCCGCTGTTTGCAGTGCTGTGGCAGAGGTGATGTCCAGCCCTCTGCTCATGCCATCGTTTTCCCTGCCAGAATGGAATCTCCCCTCGAGTCTGTAAGCCAAATAAACCCATTCCTCTACAAGCCACTTTTGTTTGGGTTCTTTCTGCGCAGCAACTAGAAAGCTGACTGCAACACCCCCGCCCTTCCTAGTAGATTCTTAAGGGTAAAATTAGAGCAATGGTGCGAGACATGGATTCTGTTTTAATCCAATTATCTAATATTATAAATGTTACCTAGTACTGCTTTAAAGTATTTGTTACATTTTCATCTGATATTTTTGTTTTCCCTTCCCATTCTAATTGTTTTCTACTCATTCTCTCTGTGCCTTCTTTGATGTATGTACTACATTGATGTTCATTACTTACTTTGCAAAATTTAGAAATTTCTAAGGGATCTATCAGTGTTATATCCTAGTTTAATTCTAAATACACAGAGGATATATTCTGCATGGTTTGACTCACTTCTATTTTATTGTGACTTGTTTTATGGTCCCTCTTGGCAAATTTTATATGCACCATTGAAAAGACTATGTGTTCCATGATTGGGAGTGATTTATTTCATATTGTTAAGAAAGTCAACTTAATGGGTAAATATGGTCCACTTTCCTATATCCCTTTGACTTTTTTAATTTTAAAAAGTAATTTATTGACTATAATAGGTCAATAAATTGGTCAGTAATTGAGTACTATAGGCCCTTTGACTTTTTTCTCTCAATTATTGAGGGAAAACTAAAAAAAAAAAAAAAAACCCTAATATTTGTGAATTTTCCTTACAGAAGCGGCAGATTTTGCTTCATGGATTTTAAAGTTCTATTACTGGGCAATTATACATTTAAATTGTTTTCTTGATTAATTTGCATTTTTATAACCATGAAATACTTTTTCACTAGTAATAGTTTTAAACTTTTATTCATTTCTAAATATTTTGGCTTTCTTTGGAGTAGTTTAATGTTGGGTCATAGTAACATTAAATAGTTGAAATAATACTTAGCTTTTAGTGATTGAATTATTTCATTTAGTAATATGAAATTAAACATTGGTAGCACACAGTTTTGGTGACTCACAGTCATGGTGTGGCCATCAGCTCTGCTCTGATCAGGACCCTGTGACTGCATTACATCATGGTGGAAGCAGCTATGGGATGCAAATATCACATCACTAAACAGGACGGTGTGCAGGGCACCAGTCTTCTGAGGGTATGACATCAATACACCTAAGAACCTCACATTTGACTCTGCCTCTTCAGAGTTCTCTTAGCCCCCACATAACCCCCCTGGAGAACAAGATCCTAACTCACAAACCTCAAGAGGAAAAACATGCCCACCACAGAACCTTCCGTAGGATGTTTTTGGTTGATTTGCAGCTTCAAACATGTAGTTCTTAGATTTTCTTGCATATGATGCCATTTGGTAAATACCAAGTTCCATTTAGTAACACTTACTAAATGTTATTACTGGATGATTTAGTAAAAGTATATTTAATATTTTTGAGAAGTCATCAAATTGTCTTCCAAAGTAATTATTCCATTTGACACTCTCAGAAATAGTAAATCAAAATTCCCATTGCTCCTCATTTTTGCCAGCTTTTGTTGATGTGGGTGTTCAGGGTTTGAGGCATTCTGACAGGCACCTAGTCATGCCCCATTGTTTTCATTGTCCTGATGGCATATGATATGTGGCATATTTTCTTGCAATTGTTGGCTATCATTTTAGTGAAGGGTCAGTGAAGGTTTTAGGCCCATTTTTTTTTATTGTCCATAATGAGTTACATTATTTAGTGGGCAAACCATGCGTTGTTATCCCGAATTCCCCGCTTCCCCCCCTCCCCCTCCCTGATCAGTTGTATATCCTCCTTCGTGGGCTGTCTGTATTAGTCCTTGTGGCAAGGGATCCTGTATATCTTAGTACTCATCCCGGTCTTCCTGGCCCATTTTTAAATAATGCTATTTTCTTATTGTTGAGTTTGAAGGACTCTACATAATTTGAACAATAGTCCCTCATCACGTATACTGCAAATATGTTCTCCTAGTCTATAGGTTAGTTTTCTTGCTAAAGCCTTTTACTGACTGTAATTAGTTTTAATTTTAATGAGAAGCAGCTTATCACTTTCATCTGTGTTAGATAATATCCTTTGTCCTCTCTGTAAAGTCTCTACCAAACCCAAGGTCAAATAGACTTCCTCTTATGTTACTATACCTGAATTTTATAATTATATCTGTGAGAAGATTATTTTGGATCTGATTTTTGTTGAGTACAAGGTCTGTGTCAACTTTTGTTTTTCATGGAGACCAGGGATATTGGTAGACATATACTATCTTGAGGCTTGGGCAATGGCTCATTGGTTGGGACATTTGGTGGCTAAGCCAACCAGCCTTGGTTCAATTCACCAACACCCACATAAAGGCAGATGCAAAGTGCTGTGTGTGTCTCTGATCCTAGCATGCCTATACCAGTGGAAGACAGAGACAGAAGAACATAAAGCTCATAGGCCGGATTACTTGGCAGCAGCAGGAGACCTTGTATTAAAAAAGGAAGCACTCAGACAGCTCCTGTGACCTCCACAGAAGCATAATTGCACATTCACATGCACACATGCACACGCTAATAAATAGTGTGTTAATCAGCCATGCTTGCTTCTTATCAAAGTCCAGTTGGGTGTATTTGCAGGAGTGTCTTGGCTCCAGCCTCTTTTCATGCACTCTGTTTTTCTATCATTTTTCAGCACTTCAGCATCTTGGTAACTATGGTTTCATAGTTAGTCTGGAAGCCAAATTATTCAGTCCCCCAACTTTCTTCTACTTCAATAATGTAATAACTATTCTATACTTGGTCTCTTGTTTTCTTTTTGCTTTTACTTCCACAGTTTATTTATTTTAGGTAACATGCAGATGAGTTCTGCTTTCTTCATCCATGTTAGAACTTTGATCTTTTATATATCCATTTGGGCAATTAACATTTAATGTGATTTTATTATAGGTCGAAATCTATCACCTTAGTATTTATTAACTATTTGCTATTTTTTTCTTTTTATAACTTTTTTGGGGTTATTTGTATATATATTTTATGATTCCATTTGGTCTCCTTGTTTTCTTATTATCAGGTGTGCTATTTTTTTGTTTGTTTGTTTTTGCTTAAAGAATTACTTTATCTGGGAATGGTGGCACACGCCTTTAATCTCATCATCTGGAAGGCAGAGGTAGGAGGATTGCTGTGAGTTGAAGGCCACCCTGAGAATACATAGTGAATTCCAGGTCAGCCTGGATCAGAGGGAGACCCTACCTTGAAAAAACAAAGCAAACAAACAAAAATAAACAGCATTATTTTAGGATTGTCTTGAACTTGCAGCCTACCTCCAGGAGATATTATTCCACTTTATACATGGCATAAGTAGGGACCAGAACTCTACCTCTGATAACATTCTTCTACTTCCCACTGCCTGGCTTTCATGATATATTCTAAATATTAATAATTTACCTGAGCAAAGGTGAAAGATGGAGAGGAAGAAAAAGAAGAAGTGATGAGAACAGGAAAAGGACGAGAGAGGAAAATACAACTGTAATTCCTCATAGCTTGTGGCAATATTGTACCTGACATGGGCGACTTTGGTGTCCATGCATGAGGAAAGCTATAGTTTTCACTTAACCACATAAGTTGCTACAAAGTTGCATTAATAAATTAATAGTAGTTGTGCATCTTCCCTCCTTAGAAAGAGCTGAGATGTGAGAATATGGATTTGGGGGAGGGTTTCTTCTCTAACTCATAGGACTGTCTCTGTGTCATTCTGTATGAAATCACTCATACAGTACAATGCGGCTTATACTAAGAGCCTACTTTAATCTGGAAGTCTTGAATTTTCATAAGTTTTAAGCAGATGTGTATATGATTGCCAATCCCCAAGAAAGCCCCACAAGCACCAAGTCTCTAATGAGGTTCTCTGGGGACAGGTCACAAGTGTTGGCACAATTGGTTTCCAGAGAAGTTAAGTGTATCCTGTGTGAGAGGCTTGGAATCTTGTGTCTGGTGTCCTCTAGTCTCTCCATGACCCTTTTCCCTTTGCTGATTTAGCATTGCTGGTCCTTTGTGTCCTTTGTTGTAATAAATCATAGCCAAGAATATGAATGTATCCAAAGTCCAGAGTCTTTCTAGGAAATCAACAGAGCTAGAAATGGTCTTGACACAAAAGGGAATGTGATTGATGGCAGAGTGATGCTCACAGCTTGCCTGCATTGCTGGGTGGCGGATGTTATGTAGTACCGTGTCACTGCTCTAATGTTAGGAATTTTAAAATACAAGTGACTTATACTTTTGAACATAAAGAAGTGTAGCTGTATGTTTTTATTTAGTAAATTATAAATAGTTTTCTGATATAAGCAATGGAGTTCTCCTTAGCTGCCAGCTCTTTCCAGGCAAGATATATGTTATACCATAATCTAGGATGGTGATGATGGAGACATAGAAACTACAACACAATAACTGCTCTTTCCAAAGTCTTGATGCCTAGCACCTCATACTGTTCACAAACTCTACAGCAACTCAGCAAATCCAGTGTCACTACTATGCCTTTGCTATTGAAAGTAAACCGAGGTTTGAAGAAGCCCTGTTACTGGACCAACATCCAAAGTTCACAAGAATTGGAGACCAGATTTCGTGCATCTGGCCCATCACTCCTCTTTCTTCTTTATCTCAGTGTCCACCACACAGACTCACTTCTGAGGCTTTCATTTATCTGTTTATCTGGCTTGTTAATGGAGTTACAAGTAGACATTTTATTCCCCACAGCCAGTGCTGGCTGGCACTGGAGATGCATAGCCCTGCCTCTTTTCCCTAGGCCTTTGTCCCTTTCCATATAGTCACCACCACAGGGGACTCCTTTTCATGTGAGTGATATTGTAGCATAATAAATACTTTTCTTTTGTGCACGTGTGTGTGTGTGTGTGTGTGTGTGTGTGTGTGTGTGTGTGTGTGTGTGTGTGTAGGCCAGAGGACAACCTCGGGTGATATCCTCAGGGGTACTATCTTCCCCTTTGGAGATAGGGCCTCTAATTGACCTAGAACTCACCAATGGTGCAACAGTGGATGACCCATGAGTCCAAGGAATTCCCTTGTCTCTGGCATACTAGTTCTGGGCTGATAGACATGCCTCACGAAGCCCAACATTTATTATGTGATACTAAGGTTTGAACTCATGGCCTTGTGATTATGAGGCTAGAATTTTAACAACCAAGTTATTTCCCTAGGTTCTATATATTTTTTCTGAGTACTAACAAAAGCATACTTTATCTGATTCACTGTATATAAAAACAAATTACAGAGGAGAGAAAAACAGACTGGATGGAAACCAGAACTCAAATTAGAAGGAAGACAAGAGCTGCCAGGAAGTGTCAGAAATGGGTCTGACATGGACTGATTTGCATGGAGCATGGACTTAATGCTTGCAAAACCTGTGCTTAGAAGATGATTTCTGGATAGGAACACACATACACACACAAAATAAATAAACAAACAAATAAATAAATAAATGCCTCAGTAACATAAGGGGAAAGAGCCACAAAAGAAAAGACACTAAACCAAGAGTGAGAAACATTGACCCTGTCATTAAGTATCACTGAGGTTTAATTACCATTGACAATAAATAAGTCTGATAGGCAGTGCTCTTGAAGTAATGACTAGGGACCATAGCAAATACCAAGATAATGAACTGATGAGAAAAAAAGTTAAGGGGGTGTGGTAGTTTGAAAGGATGTCCCCCATAGATTTGGGTGTTTTATTAAATTTTATCTCTAGCAGCCTGGACAGAGGAGGTGTCCCTGAGGACAGATCCTGATGTCCAGCCCTAAGGTGAGTTTGGGGCAGGATCTTATTTGCAGCCAAAAGGTGTGCAGAGAGGATTGCACTCTGCCTGTGTCCCTGTTTGCTGCTGTGGGTGTTTGATGACCTGTGATGGCTTCTCTCTGCTAGGATGTATAAAAGAACTTTGTCTGCCACAGATGGAACTTCCCTCTGGAACTATAGCTTGAAATAAGCCCCTTCCTCCTCTAAACTCTGCTGGGTCTGCATGTTCATCCCAGCAATGTGAAGCTGACTTCTACAGAGGGGTAACAGTGCAGGATCTGGTCCGTGGTTGTCTGGGGCCTTTGGTGAGGCAGTGCATCAGAGTGGTCAAGTGCACTGGAGCAAAACCACTCACCCGATGGATGACCTGAAAGCAAAACAGGAGTAAGGGGCCATGATCCCACAATCCCCCTCATGGGCACACCTGCCCCATGACCTGAGGCTCTCCCACTGCACCCCATCTCCTAAATATTCTGTCATCCCCAAGAAGCACCCTCCTAGTGAACCAGACTTCCACACATGGGGCTTGGGAGACACTCGAAATACAAATGATAGCAAGTCCTCTTCAACATAAAAGTTCCTATTATCAACAATAAATTTCCTGGGTCAAAATAGGTGTCCTAAGAGATGTCTGGAGGGAGAAAAGACTCTTTTGTGAGTTGAAGTCTTCTTAAAACACTATTTGCAGACTAAGTCAATATCTGTGGTAAGGCTCTTAAGAGTTTCCTATCCTGATATTCTGAAGCTTGTGTTTACTTAAAGCATTCTATAATTTTTAGGAAGCCTCAGACAAAAACAAAACCAGGGGCATCGTATTCCAGGGTCGTTGCATGACTTTCCTGGGGAGAAATTGACAAAGGACTATTTACCCTTGGTAGACCACTGATGACACACCAAAGAAATAATGCCACTTAAGTTTAGCTTAGTGAATTAATGGATTTATTAGGGTTAATTACAGGGACATAAATGAGGAGTTACTTAGAGGACACCACTAAACCCACCCAGCAGGGACTTTTAACTTGAGAGCTGTATCCATAAAGGTCCCTACATAACTTGTAGGCAGCTCCACAGAGAGTCATTTCTCCCCCCACCCCGTTCCTGCTAATGTACCTTACATCCAGACCTCTGGAATCTTACTGCTTCCCTTCCCTCCCCCATGGAATATTTTGATCCATTACTCCCGGTTAAGACATTTGCCTTAAAGCCTGAGTACCTGAGTTTGATTCCCACTCAAGGCCAGCTGCACAAAGTGGTGCATGTATCCAAAGCCTGTTTGCAGCAGCTGGAGACCCTGGCATGCCCATTCTCTCTGTCAGAGTCTCTTCTCTCTCTGTTAGCAAATAAATAAATAAATAAATAAATAAATAAATAAATAAATAACAACATTTTTTAAAAAAAGAAACAGCTACCCAACAAGAGTATAGTTTGAGCTGAATAAACCTTATTTAAATCCTTCTTCATTTGTGAATAAATTATTTTACCTTTACTATGGAGGTTTAGAACAATATTGCAATATATAAAACCAAATAATATTTTATGTCATGGATGAACTAGGAATTATTTAAAAGCATGGGGGGGTGATAAATTATACCAAAGAAACACTACATAGAAAAAAATAGAGGGCTTGTATATTAAAACTCAGTTACCATGTGACCTGGATGGTGACTTCCCTCAGTGGGAAGTGGGCTTATAAGTGAAGTCACAGCAGACTGGCCAGTTCTGCCTTTGGCTGAGTCATTCAGAATGAAGGGCTTTGCTACCAGGACCAGTGCATAATTGTCACCTATTAGATGAGTCTTAAGAGGTTCCCTGTGAATGCATCTAAGAAAATCCTCCTTGCAAAGACCTATGAGGACAAGAATGATTATTATATTCACATTTCTCCCAACAGTTTATGTGTAAAACTCCAGATTAACTGTCTAAGTAAGTGATTGAGGAGTTAGAAGTGCTGATAGCAATAACTTACTTGGTGCTTACACTGTGTGCCCTGGTGTTTGGTATGTTGGCAATATTACTTCTTTTTATCATTATTTTTCTATTTTTGTCAATCATTATATTTTATATAATATATTTGATCATATGCATCCCATAACCTCTTTCCAAATACTCCCACTTCTTTGATATACTGTGTGAGAGACAAAGAGAAAGAGAGAAAGAGAGAGAGAGAGAGAGAGAGAGAGAGAGAGAAAGAGAGATCTATCCCTGGGTTTAATTAGGGCTGCTTTCATGAAGAGAGGTGGGATCTATCTACTGTAGCTTGGGTGACTTATCAGTGGCTATACCACTGAATGAAATGTCTCCCCGTCCCTCAGCAACTATTAACTGGCAATAGCTCCTCAGGTAGGGGTGGGGCTTCATGAGTGTCTCCTCCATTCAAGATTTCCATTGGGGATCCAATCTTGTAAAGTTCATGTGCAGGAACCAGAGCAGCTGTGAGTTCCTGAATACCACAGCCATGTCAGTTCTGAAAGCAGCATTCCACAGCACTCTTCCCCATCATCTGTCTCCTACATTCCTTCTGTATCCCTATTTTACAATGCTTCCTAAACCTGGCTTTGGAGTGATATAGATGCCGCATTTAGGGCTGGACATAAATAGTCACTTATTCTCAGTACTGTGAGAGGTTTTGAGTCTCTTCAATAATTGTCACACATTGCCAAAGAATAGAAAAGCTTCTCTGCCCAAAGCTGAGAATACCCTTAATCTATGGGTATGAACATAAACATTTAGAAATCAGTGTGGTGAGCACAGCAAATCCACTTGACCAAGCAATAGAAGGAGCTACCCTCCAAGGGCCTATGACCTCCCCAGCCACAGGCTTTGACTAGGTGTTCAATATCTGACATAAATTTCTTACCATGGAACCGGATTCAAATCTAATCAGAAAGCAGTTGGTTACCCCTATAATAATCATGCCACTCCTGCAGCAGGGGGTACATCTTGCCTGGTAGGTCAGTTATATAACACTGATAGGTAAGGTTATTGATTTTTCTCCCATAGGTGTCTACATGTCACCTTGTAGCATTACGAAAGCTAGCCAGAATGAAGTGTGGAGCTTCCAGCTCATTTTTAGTTTGATGTCACTGTGTCCAGCAACTGAAGTGTGTTGTGTCTTCAGCAATATTATCTTACCATCCAGTTCTGATGGACAATAGCCTGTATGTGGGGGGAGGCTCAGAGGCCTTCCTAAAAATCAAATTACTGGACGGCACCCCACCTCTGGCATTGGAATTCTCTTTCAATAATCTGTGGCTTCTGGGAGCAGTATTATCCACCCATCAAGCATACTACCACTCAAAATATTGTTTATTTATTTTTATATCTTTTTATGGATAAACATATACATTGTATTAGCAAATCTTGTGACTGTGTCCCTGTTTCCCTCCTCTCTGACTCCTACTCACTGGGGTCCTTCCTCATTGAGCATACTGGATCTATCCATAGGTTAGTGTGTTATGAACTGCACCAGAGATAGCCAGTATCTTTTTCTTTCTTCTTTCTTTCTTTCTTTCTTTCTTTCTTTCTTTCTTTCTTTCTTTCTTTCTTTCTTCCTTTCTTTCTTTCTTTCTTTCTTTTTTTCTTTCTTTCTTTCTTCCCCCTTTGTGTGTTGTTGCTGAGGGGTACAAAGTCACTGGATATTCTCCCTCACCATGGATCTTATATTCTTTCTGACCCCTCTTCCGCTCAGTTCCCTGAGTCACAGTGGGTGAGTTTTAAGTCTGCTTTATTGTTGAGATCTTAAGTACCTCTGGATCTTTGCCCTGGGTTGTGTTGGGTATCATTGGTGTCTGTCTTGGGTGACCTTTCATGTGTTATCAGACTTTCTTTGGTGATTGGGCTCCTGTTTTTCTTGTCACTTTCTCATAGGTTTAATTTGGGCCCTGTGTGAAGGCCAGGAGTGGTTTGTCTCCTGCCAAGATGTCAGCCATCATCCAAAGTTTTGTTGGTGAAATTGGGTTGACTCTGTCACTGCCTTCTGAAAAAGAATTTCAATCAGAGTTGGGATCAATATAGGTTAAATGAGGCAACAGTGCTATTTTGGCTAGATACTAATGGATGTAGCCTCTCTGTAGCCCTCTGGTAGTGAGAATTTCCCCTAGAGCCCCAGGTTCTTAGTCCCTATAAGATTTTGCCATGGATCCCAGCTCCAGTTAAGGGTTCCTTGTCACTCAGTGGATCTCTTAGCCAATCAGTAAGCTGTTGATTACCCTTCTCGGTTTAGTGCCATTATTGCACAGATGAACATTTCTTAACTTGCTGGTCTCTTCCATACAGCCATGTGTTCAGGATTCTTGTGACAACTGTCTATATTGTACATCAATGGTCTCTGCTTTCTCCAAACATCATTGAACAATTTTCCCTGGCAGTTCATGCCACACCTTCCAGTGCTATACATGCTACCATATGGGAGCTGGTTACCATTCTGGATTCTTGGTATTGTATGATGACATTCTGTGATTTCTTCAGCAATAGGGTCTTATTTACCTTAGAATTGGGACAGGTATTCAAGAGTTTTGACAGAAGTCGGTCACATTTGGGGAACCTCATGACTCTCTTTGATCAATAGCTCAGTGTGGGAAGGAACCAATAACTGGGACAGGGAGATGCAGGCCTGAGCAATTATTCTTGAGGTTAGACTCCGTATACCAAGTGGTGCCCTCAGCTTCCTCAGGAGCTTACTGTATAAAAGCTAGGGTTTTATGGTGTCAATTCATTATTAGTTTAGTTTACTGTATGAGTCCTCCCCCCTCCACCTCTTCACCAATTCTTTCCATTCCCTTTTACATTCTCTCCATTAACTTACAGATTTTCTTAGTGTTCCAGTTTAACATGGTTAGGAGCCACATATGAGGGAGAATATGTGGCCCTTGGCTCTCTGCTCATGTGTGTGGTCACTAACAATGATCTGCTCCAAGTCCATCCATTTTTCTTTAAATTTCATTTGCATTTTTTTCTTTCAGCTGCGCAGAATTCCATAGTGTTTATGTACCACAATTTTCAATTAGCTAACAAACAAACATGTTTTCTTATGGTTTTTTAATACACCTTTACTTTTTATGAACCATCTCCTATTCTTGTGATGTGGGTTCCTCTAGTATCTGCATTAAACAGGTAAGAAAAAAAGAAATGAATCTACCCATGATCCCAGTTGGTCAATGGAAGATGTCTTTTTTGAAACTGGTTCCAATTCTGGCATCCATTCTGATAGACAAAGCAAGTGGCAGTAGCATAGACATGATAGCTAACATCAGTCATCCTTGGAAATACATAGGTTAAAAATTTGATGCTTAAAGAAAACTAATCACTGGCAGATTCTACATCTAACTATCCTGATATTAGGAGATTAAACCCCAAAGTGGATGACTTAAAAGTTCTAGCTAGATAAATGAGAAATTATTCTCTTGGTCTTCCTGACAAAGGGCCATTGTTATCTTTTTACTTAGAAATAAGTTGGTATCTATCTCAGAACATACCTTTAGGCAAGTAACTTATAGCTATAAATCAGGACATAAAGTATAGTAGGTTCATAGTTCTGAATGTGGGTTGTGTCATTCTTGATGAGATCTTCAGTTATCTTTCAATATGTCCCTGTAAAAAGTTTCTTTTAGTCAGAGATAGCTCTTGGGTTGGCAAGTATTTTCTATAAAGCCAAAGAGAGTAAATGTGGTCAACTTTTTAGATCATATTCAACTTTGCTAGCTCATCATGACATTGTGCATGGATAGTGTGGTTATATTCCTTTAAAACTTTATTTACAAAGACTTTCATCAGATACTTATATGGGTGTATGTTTTAGGTTGGGTTCCCAAATTATCTTATTTTGTTTTAGACTTTCCCACATTGAGCTGTCTTACTTTCCTTAAAATCTCTTATTCCAAGCCAAACTGGGAAGGTGGGTTACAATAGACTATTGGATGGGTTTGATTTGTAATTGCCTATAGTCCTGAAAAATAAAAACACCAAATATAATGGGAATCATCGCTCCCCTTAATTTCTGCAGAAGCATAAAGTTCTAGAGGATAAATATAGTCTGCAACCTCTCAGGTCCAATGCACATATAGAGGACAGGAAAATATTCATTTTCTCCCTACCTCTGCTCCCCTACAGAGACCTCCCACTCCCTCTTCTTTAGACAAAGCTGCAAACTGAGTGTATGCAAGGTGTCTGGACATCTCATAAGATGAAAGGTAAGTTATAATAGAATTGTCATTGTTGGAGTAATTACTGTTCTTTGTTAGAGTGAGCCCCAGAGAGTTGGCTGGATTTTAGCAGATAAACAGAAGAGAATCTTCAGGGACTAAAACAGCACAGATGAAAAAGCAAGCTCAAATACAACACTAATTGACTCTTCTCTCGACAGCTCCCACCACCTTCTGTGTGGGATTTTGGAGCAGAATGTTAGAAAGTGTTTGTTAGAAATGTTAGAAAATACCAAAACCACCAGCACTGTGATGTCTCCGCTGTCGTGAAGATCTTAACACATAGTGGCAGCAAAAATCAGCAGAAGTTCCCAAGTTTGTAGTAAGAAAGCTGACACTTGCTCTCACTACCCACATGTCCTTTGCCAAACCCCCATAATCAAGGCCCAAGTGTTCACATCTTCCAAACCATGATAATACCAAATACTTCACACAGTTGTGAGAATTTAAAGTCAATCTGCTTGATACATGGAATGTATCCTGACCCAAATGATATGATATTACATGATTCCCTAGCCTCTTCTGGGACATCTAGAAGGCATCTTAGAGTACTTTATGGCTGAGGATGTAGCTCAGTGGTAGAACATCAGCCTAACATCATTGAGACCCTGGGTTCAATTCTTACCACTGCAAATAAAGGAAAGTGGAAGAGAAAGAAAACAAAAATCAGAACACTTTATTTTATGTTCAAAGCTAGAGGATGTTTGCTATTTAAGTAAAGGAAGAAGAGGAGAAACATAAATGAACTTGGAAGAGAGAAGCACCTTTTAGAAGACACAGTAATGAAAAAGAGTAAAAATAGAGGAGGAAGGAAGAGCCGAAGTTCAGAGATCTGATAGAAAGCCCGCCACTTGAAGGGGGTGCCCTGGGGAGGCAGAGAGTTCTGCATCAGAAAAGTCAACCCTGGCTGCTAGCATGCAGAAGAGTTAGGAGAACATTCTGATTTTAAAGCGGTCTGGAAGGCAGGCATGCAACTTGTATTTACTATTTCTCAGCTACTTAATATCAATGCACTTAATTCCAAGGCCAAATATTATCCTGTTTCAGGGCACCCTCTTAGACTCCTATATTCATTCATTTTCACACACTGCTTTTCAAAGTATAGATTCCACCCTTTTCTCCAGGGAAAATAACCAGACCAGTACTGACGTTAATTGTGGGTAAGAAGGGCCTTGCCTTGACCACTGTATCAGAACACTGCTCACTGGTCTTCCCAGGTCACGTTCATCTCCAGCATGGACAGTCAAAAGGGCAAAACTCTGTGTCTAGTTGTACCCATGATCCTCAGGTAATAGGTCACATTCTAGAGCTAGATTTCTAAGTTCCCCTAATTACCTACCTGAGCATCCCTGCCTGCTTCTAAGACACACGGTGTTCTCTTCCTCCTTATCAAGGCCAGCCATGAAGCCAGTGGATACAGGAGGGCTCAAGGAGTTGGTCAGACCTGTCTGCGTGGGGTGTGGAACAAGCAGGCACCTGTCATCTGGAAGGTCCAAACAGTGTGTGTGAAGGCTATGCTATTATAGAACAGAGCCAGGTGAGAAAAGACACTCAGTGAGGCCTCCTGTTACCCTCTCTTTGTCACCCCATGAGCCAAAGAAAGACTGCCAGGAGTCTGAGAATTTAAATGCCCAACTTCCAGGTTTTTTAAATTAATATCTTTATTATGAATAAGTATATACATTGTATGAGCAAATCTTGTGAAGGTGTCCCTGTTTCCCTCCTCTCTGTCTCCTACCCACTATGATGCCATGTTGTAAAGATTCAAGGGCAGAATACATTTATTTAACAAGTCATTTGATGTATAATTTTAAGAACTACTTCAGCATATGACATTTGGGCCTTCATTTACTGTCTTGCTCTGGACCTCTGTGAAAGTATTTGTCCAATTAAAAGCAGAACATCATACTAGCCATAGTGAGAGGCTCGGCTTAGACAAGAACTCAAAGCTTAGGTAGTAAGAAACACTGAGAGGCTTTCTGGACTCTGGCCTTCCAGGTTTTAATATGAGAAGTATAAGCATAAGGAAAGCTAAGTTGAAGCAAGTGTGCTCCTGGTATCCCAGCATTTGGTAGGCTGAGGGTTGCAAGATCAAGACCAACCTGGGCTACTTAATAAGACCACGTATCAAACAAAACAAAATAAAATAACACAGAGTAACTGGTGTGGAGAGCCAAAAGCCATACTAGCTTAAACGGTGATGGAAAATAATTACATGTTCCTTGAAATATTACTGAACTTAATGCATCAACAACAAAAATCCTTGAAAGATACAAGGATTGTGATTTTCCTTTTTTTTCTTAACTCTCCAACCTGGCAAGGGTCAATTGATTTTTAGATTTGTCTTGAAAAATGAAAATGAATTAACCTATGCCGAGCAGGTAATGACTCCAAATGCATTTATTATTTAGGTGTGATCTATTTCGAGGAGTAAATCAATAAATTCCCTCCAGTTGATTCCACGTGATGCAGTTTATTTCACCTCACTGAGGAGCAAGCAGGCTGTCATCACCATTATGCCTCAGAATCATTTTAGCTCTCTGGCTCCATACTATGTGTCTATAGAGACACTCTGTCTTACCTACTCCAGTGACACAAGTCAAATACATTGCTGGTATCAACTGCTACAATCGGAGAAGTCTTCTAACCTTAACATTCATGTACATCATGGACGGAAGGTAAAATTCTATAAAATTCAGTAGCCTCAATTTTCATTGCCAAAGAATATTGCTATATTTTCTCCAAAGTAAAAGACAAGCTACTTTACTTTGTACTATGTATATATTTGGAAGGTTACAGTTAATAACTCATTCATCAAGACTGTTCTTGTAGTGAGTTGAAATACATACAGTTCTATGTTTCTGGAAACTGTGAAAGTGTCATTAAGTTGAAGATCTAGAGATGAGATCACTCTGCTGTATAAATCGAGTGGCAGGCATCCTCATAAGCACAAAGGGAAGGCGCAGACAATCACAGAGAAAGGCAATGCTTGGGACAATGTATGCACAAGTTCATTAATGCCAAAGACTTCGAGCTTCCACTAGGAGTTAGGAGGATGGCACGGGATGGAGTTTCCCTCTGATCCTCCAGTGAGAATGAGTTATTCTGATTTGGGGTGTTCAGTGGGAAAATTTGTGGTAATCTGCCATAAAAACAAGAAAGCGAGTGTACTGTCCTGGTCTGAATGGGGCCCAAAACAAAACGTCTTCTGGAAGATTCCAAGCTCAAACACATCCAAGGTCTGGTACACAATTTGAGTGGAGAGAAGGTTAAGGTATTATATTGGGGCTGGAGAGATGGCTCAGCAGTAAAATGTGCTTGCTTTCAAAGTGTAATAGTCTGGGTTCAATTCCCCAGTACCCATGTAAAGCCAGATGCACAAAATGGACAAAATGGTGCATGCTTCTGGAGTTTGTTTGCAGTGGCAAGAGACCCTAGTGCACCTATTCTCTCTCTCTCTCTCTCTCTCTCTCTCTCTCTCTCTCTCTCTCTCTCTCTCTCTCTCTCTCTCCTCTCTCCAAATATACATAATGAATATAAGAACATAAGAAAAGCTAACTTGAAGCTAAAAAATAGACACTGTATTGAACTATGGTAAACCCCAAAAAGAAATCTCAGACCATTTGGTTTCTGAGTGAAGTTTTAAAGTCTTTGGAAATAAGTTATTCTTCTTTATAGAAAAGAGGCTTTGATTGTCTACTTCCTCTTCCCCCTCCCCTTAATGAAAACTGAACTTTTGTCCATGGAAACAAGATGACCCTACATGCTGAGTTACTGTTATGAGCTCTGCATGTGTCCACACAACATAACCTCATCACGAGGAAGGGGGAAAGATCATGCCTGTGCAGGTTCCAAAGGCTCAGATAAGTATATCAACTTATGATTCATATTCATGTCTGTTCCTGGCCTGCCATAGTCAGCCAAAGTCTCAGCCAATCAATATTTGTACCCAGGGGTCAAGTGACTTATACAAAGGGTGAAAACTACATGTTCCCATTCAGGACCACGACTGAAACATGGAAGTAAGACCTAGTTCAGCTCACCTTGAAGTGGTTGGAGAAAACATTTTTATGAGCCACTGGGAAAAATACAGCCCATGGTGGTATTCTTGCTGTAAGTTGCATTAAAGTGAGGAGAGTAGCATTATTCAGGGGGAAATTCAACCAAAGTGCAGAATGAGGAGCATCAGATATGAGTGACAAATCTGATGAGAGAATGGGACTAAAAGCAAGACAGAAGGAGAGAAGAAGGCATGAGGAAAAAAACCCACAGATGTCTTCCAGGGGAATACCTGGTGATTTTCCTAAAGGAATTCCTTGCAGAGTAGAAGCTATATTACAGGAATGTCTGAACTTAATGAGAACCTTAGTGTTTGAGGACTTCTTGAAGCTATGGAGGGAGGTGACAGAGGCCTTCCAAGGTACAGCCTAGAATATGGCAGATAAGTCGGAGTAGAAGAACAATCCAATGGTATGTGATTAGCCATACTCCAGCCTTTGTGGAAGTCCTGTTAATTGTTTCTGGGGCCCTGGAACATGGGGAGCTTCTGTTCTTAGGAGCCAGCACAAGTAGCACTTTTCACAGAAGGCCATTGATGTCAAGGCCCTGGAATTTCTTTTTCCCAAAGCAATGACTGATGGATTCAGAAGGTTGAAATTTGTGAGTCCTTTGCACTGAACTGACATTTTAACCCTAACTTCCAGAGCTCTCTGTTGGGATAAACTGATACAATTCTCTGTCAAACTTTCTTTCATAGGTTTTCCATGGGATTCCTTCATTCATTAATCACATGTCATGCCTCAGAGTGTGATATGGGGCAGTTGGCCTAAGACACTTACCAGTGTCACTGCTACATACATTTTCAAGTCAAACCTAACACCTTTGAAACTGATAAAACTTTTTCTGAAAGAGAAGCATCCTCACCTCACCAATGAAGGTCCGAAGTATACAACCAGCCAACACCTGGCTTTGTACTCATGTCCATTTGGGTAACTTGAAGATCATTCTTTTCACTGGCCCAGTGCAGCAGAAACATTTCACAAGGATGAAATGCTCATGGATGTTGCAGTTCACCCTACAATTAAACACTCCAGTGGTTCAACTGCTATCAGAAGGAAAAGCAGACCTGGTGCGAGTGGGAGTCAGTTAGACATAAATATTATCCACAGTCTGGGGATCTGCTACAGAGACGATAACTAGACCCAATACCCAGAACTTCCTTCCGTGATACACAGCAATATCTCAACAGCTTCCCCATTTTTGCCTCCTTCCATCAAGATTACAGAGTGTTTGACTGGTCTGACTCTAGTGAGGGTGTGTTTTGTAACATCAGAATAAGATGACTTAGGGACATAAAAGAGGGAAGGATGCCAACCAGAGTCATTAGGGCTACAATTTTTGACTTCCTGAGTGAATATTTTCAGTTGCATGCAAATGAATTGGTTTAGGTTAGGTAGAGACTTTTGTATATCTAAAATTATGATATTATGTCTAGATATGAATTTTTTATTTATTCTGTTTGATACTCTTGCCTTTTTGTGACTATGAGTGAATAGAGCTTTTAATCAATTCCAAAGGTTCCTCTTCAAATATGTTTTACACAATTTGATATTCTTTTGTATCTGGTACTCAGATCAGTAATTTATTACTTATTTTATAATATGCTGTATTAAATGGGCTTTATCAGAGAGACAGACCATGATGAAAGATGGTAGATAGATATCAGATAACAGATAACCAGATAGATGGCTGTATCTAGAAATAGCCAGTGCTATATGGAAGAGGAATTATTAGAATTATTAGAGGAATGATTCCCATGATCATAGAGGCTAAAGACCAGAGCAGCTGGTTGCACAGTCAGTTCAAGTCAGAAGGCCTGAGAACCAGAGGAGCTCATGCTGTGACTCTCAGTCCAATACTGATGGCCTGAGAGCCAGGACAGTACTGGTCAGTGCCCAGAGTTGATTGTTGAAGAACCCGGAGTTCCAATGTTTAAAAGTAAAAGGCACCATATTTCAGGAGAGAGAGAGGAACAGAGAGAAGGAAGAAGGGAAGAAGAAAGAGAAATAGAGAGAGAGGGGGGAATTAGGAGTTTTCCCTTTGCAATGGTTAAGCCTTGCACTCTGCTGGCTTGAGAGATGCCTGGTGTGGTGATTTGACTAGAACCCCTCACGCCCATAGCCTCAAGTGTTTGTGATTAAGTTCCTAATTAGTCCCCAGCTGGTAGAGTCTTTGGTAGGTGGACCCTTGCTGGAGGAGGTCTTGCTAGAAGTAAGTGGACCATGAAGTTGATTAGTCTAACCTTCTGGATGTTCAGAGAAATCTGGCACTTTCTGCTTTCTCTGCTGTGGGTGTGTGATGATGTGAGTCAGCTTCTTCTACCATGATGAAGCTTAGAAAAACTTAGAAGCCTAAAATAAACAATTTTCTCCAACAAGCTATTTCTGGTCAGGTGTTTTGTCCCCAAAATGTAAAGGTAACTGTGACACTGAAAAAAAAATGGTAAAACACACTTCTTGTCAATGAGTGTGTCAATGAGTCCATTTGACTGCAGATCCACAAAGTGAATGTCGAAGGCCCACACTGAATGTGAGCAGAGGGCCTGCCTCAGGAAAAGTGGAGCAGGGAGGCTTATGCATGTGCGTTCCATCTTCTCTTAGCAGGTTTGCTTTTTCCTGTTGCCCATGACACTATTTTCTTCAGCCTTTAAACACAGACTTGTAAGCTCAACTCTCCAGGGAGTTTCCAGACCTATAGCCACAGACTGAATGGATCTATTTTGTTCTGGGCTTCCAATTTCTTAACTGAGTTACAGCTATTGGCTTTCTCAGCTCTCCATGCTGTGGATGGCCTCTGATCTCTCATATATACATATGCTGTTTCTGCTCGTTTCAGGGCTTTAGATAGAGAATTTTAATTTTTTTGTTTTTGTTTTTTTCGAGGTAGGGTCTCACTCTAGCTCAGGCTGACCTGGAATTCACTATGTAGTCTCAGGGTGGCCTTGAACTCACAGCGATCCTCCTACCTCTGCCTCCCAAGTGCTGGGATTAAAGGCATGCGCCACCATGCCCGGCCATAGATAGAGAATTTTTAAAGCAACTTTATTGAGAAATTATTCACATATCATAAAATCCACCTCTTTTTAAGATAATTGAATTAATTATACAGCCATCATCATTATCTAGAACAGATTTTATAACTGAGAGACCTTGACCTTGCCAGGTTTTGAGTTCTCTTCTCATTGCCCTGTTAGGCCACCAAGAGAAAAGTTCCAGTTTTCCAAGGTGGACATATGTCATAGTATGTGAAGTTTCTTCCAAGTGTATGTATCTTGCTGCATGAGCATATTGTCTTCAAAACTGGCTAGTGATTCCTCACTGTTTCAATAAGTATTTTTATGTTTTAAGAAAGAAAAATATAAAAATAAACTTGGATTTGCTATTTCTGGAAGGCTGACTCTTCCAAAGCTGTAATTATTTAGTCTATTTTCAAAATCATCAGCACCATAACAGCTTACCCCTACAAATAAGATGTTTTTGTTTCTTTATGAAATAGGGTCTTTATATGTTGCCCAGGCTGGTCTCTTATTTGCTATTCTTCCTAGGATGACTCATAATCCTTTCGCCTCAGGTTTGAAGTGCTAGAATTATAACTATGTGCCATCACACCTAGCTAGAATTATCTTAAGGTAGACATATAGTTACACATATCTTTCTTTAGAGTATATCCTAAGAGAAAAGCACACATGTACAAACCTACACACTAAACTTTCAGTGAGGCCTTCTCTGGTCGCCTCTTATCTCAGTTCTCTGGGTAACACCAAGATAATACAACTTCTTTCTTGACAGTAAGCCAGCAAGGACATAATCTTGATTAAAAGGTAGCAAAAGTCTTGTCTGGCTTTTTCACTGCCATGCCTCTCAGCTAACTATAGTGTCTGCCTGAACAAGTTTCAGAGTGCTCACAATATTCACAAAGAGACCATGTGGTTAATAACCTGCATCTGACAGTCTTGCATCAATGTAAAAAATATCCAAGATAATTAAGTCACAAAGAAAAAACAAAGGGTTATTTTGGCTAAAAGTTCCAAGTCATGATCAATGGTCCTACCTTAGAACCTGTGGTGAGGCTGCACATCATATGGGGACTGCATTGTGGGACAAATTCAGGAAGTGAGAAAAGAAAGAAATGAGTTGGATCCCACTGTTCCCTTCAAGGGCATAGTCTGAATAACCTAAAATCCTCACATAGGCCCTACTCCTATGGGTTCTGCAACTTCCTAATAGACCTGTGCAGGGGAACAAACCTTTGACTCATAGGTCTTTCAGAGATATTCATCAGTACCACAGCAGACTTCAAGGATTCAGAGCACAGGTTTAGAGAGTGGTATAATTTCTAAAGTATGTTTATTTATTTTCAAGCAGAAAGAATGAGAGAGGGGAAAGAGACAGAATGGCACTGAAGGACCAGCAGCCACTGCAAACAAACTCCAGATGTGTGTGCCACTTTCTGTATCTGGTTTTACATGGGGTACTGGGGAATTGAACCCCGGTCATTAAGCTCCACAGGCAAGTGCCTTAACCACTGAGCCATCTCTCCATCCCATGAGTAGTATAATTTTAAGAGAATATAAGCATCATGGAAGAAAACATGTCTCCAACCCAGTGTTCATGGACATCCTGCCCCTTTCTAGTGTCTGGGAGGGAAAATGGAAGCTCTTTAAGTAGATACCCACAGAAATGAGCAGGAAACCAACCCCATGAGTACAAAATGTATACAATATCACATTTGTTCAGGAATCAGCCACAAACTTCTGAGGACCCAAGAAGTTGTTCACTGTTAAGTTGCATGAGAGAGCTCAAAAGGAGCGGGTCATAAAAACCCACATCACAGCCTGATACTAAGACAGATATGGCTCAAATCCCTGTGGCTTCTCTCGGCTTGTGTCTTCCACCTTCCTTCTTGTCTGCAGAATGAAAGCCATGTCCTTCTTGCCTCTTAGAATTGTGAGATAACCGAGCACTTAGCATAATGTCTAGAGCGAAAAAAGCATAATTGTGGAAGGTTTTGTCAAATTTTACTCCATAATTTGAAAAACTTTCATGATCATAGTACTTCCTAAGGTGTTCAAGGACTGAAAGAAACAGGTGAATATCTTCTAAAGCTATTTTATAATAAATTTATGTTGAAAGTGAGACCAAACTGGATTAGGAAAAAAAAATCTCCAATGAAAACGGGCCTTTTCTTTGTCTCTAAGCAAATCATATGGAAGAATTGGGCCCCAGAATCAAAGCCAAAGGGAAGAAGGGCTTGATATAGACACAGTAGTGAGACCTTATATGAAGTATACCCCATGCCAGTCCTGTGGTGCAATGCAGCCTGCAATCCTATTACTCAGTACGCTGAAGCAGGGAAATCTTAAATTCAGGGACAGCCTGGGCTACAGAGTGAGTTTAAGGCTGGCTGGGCACACTTTTTTTTTTTGAAGATAAGCACTTTTTTATATTTTATTTATTCATTTTTCAAGCAGAGAGAGAGAGAGAATACACCAGGGCCACCACCTTGTCGTTTGGTTTATGTGGGTCCTGGGGGATTGAACCTGGGTCCTTAGGCACTGGAGGCAAGTGCCTTAACCGCTGAGCCATCTCTCCAGCCCATGGCTGGCCACACTTAATGAGACCTTGTTGCAAAAATTAATCAACAGAACACAATAAAAGAAAAGAAAAAGAGAAAAAGAGGGTTAGGTATATGACTTGGTGGTTCAGTGGTAGAGTAATTGTCTAGCAGATATGGGAATGTTGTTTGAACTCCCAGCATCTAAATAAATAAATAAATAAATAAATAAATAAATAAATAAATAAATAAATCATAAACCTTTCAGACAGAAATTCTCAAATATTTGTGGGTATCACTTGGATGTCTTGTTAAAACACAGACTGATGTTCCTAACCCTTGCATCATTATTAATTCTATGGTTTGGAGTTGGTCCAAAACATTTACATTGACATTTACAGTAAATAGACTATAATCTGACACCACTGGCTTTCAGACTGCTTTGAGAACCACTGGCCTGGCAACAATTTTCAGCGTTAGTTACTACACTCACAGGCATTCAGATTTCACTGGTCTCAAGTGAGGCCTGAGTAACCTTGATGTTGAGAAAAAATATATGTACCTACATGTAATATATGCACATATTTATGGGGTTTCAAGTGGTGGCGGGATTTTTTGACCATAATGTGGGATGAGTCAATCAAGCTAACCACATATTCATCACCTCAGATATCTAACAGATTTTGAGATAGAAAACACCTAAAATTCATTCCCCTGGGTACTTGCATATGTGGGATGGGCTGCATGTATAAAGGGTGTGTGTGAATGAGCATGCATTTGTACAGTCATGCAAGAAGAGGCCAGAAGTTGGTAGCAAGTGTCTTTCTCATTCCCTCCCATCCTATGAATAGAGGCAGCATCTCTCAGGTGACATCAGAGCTCAGGGAGTGAGCTGGCCTAGCCAACCAGCCTGCCCTCAGGGTCACCTGTCTTTTCCTCTGAGCACAAAAATTACAGACAGGCCTTGGCAACATTTATGTGGGTGCTGGCAATCCAGCCTCATGTCCCCCAGTTGACACAATAAGCACTTAGGCATTGACTGAACAGCCTCCTGAGCCCTCCCTGGGGATTTAAAAATGAACAGCATTTGATTATTTGCAACTACTTTTAAAAAAATGAAAACAAATCTAACTTATGTTTTCTAACTGATTCTTTGTAGCTCATGACTGCCATCTCCCTCTTTCCCTTACACCCCAGGCTCTGGTCACCCCGATTTCACTCTGTTCGTAGAGTCTGGTCCTCTGGATTTCACATGTGACATGAAGTATCTGTTTTGCTTATTTCAGTTAGCATATGTTCTTTTGTTACATCCTTGTCAATACAAAAAAAAAAGATGAAAAAAACAAAACTTAATTTCTTTCCTCTGAAGTTTTAAAAGCATTCCAGGAAATGCTAGTGTGCTAAAGCTAAAAATAACTGTGAGAGTTTAGGAGTGAGACCCCACACAAGGTTGCCAAGCTCCTCCTTAACCCCTCCCCAGTCAGAGCTTGTCACTATTAAGCTTGCCTTGCTTCTTAATAGGTCCAAAAGTGGTATTGTTAATTCTCGTTTCTTAAACAAATATGTACTTCTTCTGGAGCTTTTATTTTTTTAAACATGTATGTACTTTCTGATGCTTTTTTTCCCCCAAATTTCACACCCCAGTACCCTAACAGCAGCTAGGGTTATTTCTTCAGAAAGGGGATTGTGAAGGTCAGTGTCTGCAGGGACCACTCCTCCCCTTGAGTGAGTGGGAGGTGTCTAGTTAGAGCTACAACCTAGGTGCTAAAACTGATTGATCAGATATGAACCAATCAGCTGTCTCTCTGACTCACCTGGGGAGGACTTAAAACTAGCTTCCCTAGAGGAAGTTGACCCTTTCCCCACATGGCCGGGCTGCAGAAGGATCTCTGAATTTCCAGGCCTTAAGAAGGTAAGGCCTTCCCCCACCCCAGCTAATGGCTGGGGGGGGGGGCAGGCTCCAGACTTTTTCCCTCATGAACCTCTCTCTCTCATGATGGGAGCTTTTCGTTATCTTTTCTGTTTCTGCTTATTTAGGTAAACAATATAAGTTCTGTTAAACTCTCCATGTGTTCTCCCTACACTGGTGGCTGGAGAACTCTGTAACTTCCCACGTGGTGACTGGGAGACTTCCACATCCAATTCCCCTTTTCCTAAATTAATAAATTAGAATAAATGTGTAATATGACTTAATTCTGTCCCTGTGTATAATTCTTTTGCATTAGAGGACACGAACTTGGGGGGAAATTCAATGGTAAAAGCCAAATATAACTGTGTCAATATTTCCCCATATCATAACCTCCCTAGGGAATATCAGTTTGAGGAAATTTTAGAAAAGTGTCATGCAATTGTTCACTCAATAAACCTTAATTGAGTACCTGCTCTAGCTCTGTTCAAGTTGCTAGGAACCCAGCTACAAGTGTAAGAGAACTGCTAAGCTTGACAGTGGTCATCACAATACCAAGTGAACTGCCTATCAATGAATGAATGTGAGAGAGCTGCAGAGAGCTTTTGGGGTGCGTGTAGAAGGAAATGAATGTAAAATGAGAAAAAGCTTCTGTGAGGAGCAGGAGTTTACTTTTGGGAAACAAACATGGCATTTTGTGGGTATAAAGTAAAGGAAAGAACATTCCAGGCAGGGGAAGGCTGTCAGTTCAATGAGCGCTAGGAAAGGACAGTGTGGGATCATAGTGGTCACAGACAGCTGGAGCCTGATGTGCTGGTCCACAAAGATGTCAGGAGGGGTATGAGGTGGGAAAGAAGGAAACCAGAGCTATCTCTATGCTTAGAACAACCCTATGGGTGTTCAGTGGCATTTGAAGGCTTTAGTAAGTAATGATATGAGCGACCTTAATCATCAGGTATGTGAAGGAAACATCCCTGAGAAAAGGATCTAGATCAATGGTGTTATTTATGGGAGGAAAATATTTATTGAATATTGAAGCTACAGATCCAGAGGAAGTTCCATAATGGCAGAAGGGTCAGGCCCCCTTTCACAGGTCCAAGCACAGAGAGAGAGAGAGAGAGAGAGAGAGAGAGAGAGAGAGAGAGAGAGAGAGAGAGAGAGAGAAGCCATCACCAACACCACACACCACAGCAAACAGACAAGAGGAAGGAGAAGTTTCCTTCCCCTTTATATAGTGTTGGGGTGTGGTCTTGCAACCCTTTCCCAGACTTGTTGTACTCCCTAAGGCTCTGGAATTTCCTTCCTGCACTGCCCTCCCATGAAGGGATGTTTGTTTCTAGATCCCCTGAGCCTCCTTACATCCTGTCCCCTAGGGAGAGGGCAACCTTCCTGTGAACAACCTCAGAGGGCCACCCAAGATGACTAAACAGGTCAAATTGACAATAACTCTTCACCATCACAGATGAACAAATAGAAAACAGCTCCCAAAGCTTTAGAAAATCTTTCAGTCTCTGTTACGAAGTATAAGGAAAAATAACAATGTATTTATTTCTGTTCCAAGTCTACCTGTTTTGGACTTGGAGACTGTGGGAAGAAAAATAGTTAATGGAGGTAATAAATAAATAAATAAATGAAACTTCAGAGAGAAGAAAGAGGTTGAGGGAAATGGCACAGAAATGATACTATGATGAGCCAGTTCAGAAGTGGAGAATAAAAAATTCTATCAGAAAATGTTTCTTTGCAGGCCTTGGGCCTCTGCAACTCTTTGGCTGAGGCCAAAGGCCATATATGCAGTGGCCTGCACTGCCACCTTCAGGCAGGGATGTGAAGTAGCAATGCTTGAAGTTCCTGGAATTACACCTTCATTCCGACCTCAAGCGAAGCCTTCCTTTCATACCTGTTATAAACATTAAACCCTGGCCTTTAAATTCCAAATTTTCATGGATCTTAAAAGGAATCACCACAAACCTTCTTGCATCTAAAGGAGTCAAAATGTGCCTTGGAGTTATTTTTCTATCCATTGGTTGACAGATCTTTTTTTTTCTTTCCCTTTGATGCATGAAGAAATGTTTTACAATTACCATCATCTTAGAAGTGGCCACATTTGTTTTGCATGTGTCATAGGTGTGTCCGGAAATAGAATATTCTTTCTGATGTGAAAAAATGGCAACTTCCATGACTTCTATTATCTCTTCTTTCTAAAAATCTTAGCTCTCCTGAGCTTTTCAGCAATTTGACTCAGAGGAAGTGGATTGTCAGTCTTGATTTCTTTGTCTAGAATACAGCTCTTTAGCTTCCATAAAAGTCAAGTGAAATGATATATAATGTCCTTGAACCAAACTTACATAGCACGTGGAAGAACTCAATCATTGATAGCTGTATCATGTCCAAATTAGCATCTGCTGTTACCGCATGAGAAGGAAGCATCTGGAACAATACTGTCCCTTTTCACTGTGGGATTGAAGCCCTGATGAAATATGTACAGTTTAATCCCTGGAATTTATCAAAGCTACTGCTGAGTAGCTCACTTTATGTTGATAACAAAATGTAGAAGGGTTCAGAAGGAGTTTATGGGGTACTTATTTTGAATGCACCTATTTGGATGTTTAAAGTCTTAAGAATCCAGCTATCATTCCCCACTATAATTCAAAACCTCCTATCACCCAACTAGGTTGTTTTCCCTGTGCCCTTAAAATGTCCCAGGCTTGTTTCTGCCTCTTTCTGATAACTCTGGAGTGCAGGGATCAGCCTTTTAAGCACAACTGCTTGTGTGGTATTTAAGGCAGCTGAACATGAATGAAGTAGAAAATGACGATGATGACAGGTAATGTGTGGCTGCCTGCGGGATGCTGCTTGTAGCTCTGCTTGGCAATCACAGGATAAAATAAAGCTTGTGTTGAAGGGCGCTTCCTCTAATTGCTGTGGTGGGATACCAGCAGCCTGGATTTGAAGCCTCAGTTAGCTCCACAGGGGATCAGCTCTAAGAAGCGCAGGAGGGGGGGACACAGGCTATGAAGATATCCCAAAGCAGGCTTTCCTGTTTGCCAAGTGACTGCCCCTTGAACTCCCTAGCAACATTTTTTTTTCTTAAATGACATGAAATTGTTCACTCCAAGTTCTTAGCATGGGTCCCAAGGAGGGAGAAGCAGCAAAGAATGGAAGGAATTCAAAGCTATTGCCAGTGGCTGCCAAATGCTTCCTTGGTTGGCATCGGGGACACAAAGCTGAAGGAGGCAGATGGAATCTTCAAATGCTTGACCTGCCCAGAGCCAGCCACTGCAGGACAACCTGCCCCTATTCTTGGAAAGTACTACATTTTGTTTCTCTTATATAGAGAATAAGTGTACTTTAGATGTCATCATTCCAGACGATTGCTCACATGACAAGCAATCGTGCTTTTAATTCAAGCCAGGGCATCGTCATTGCCTGTTCCCCTTGCCCAAAGCCACCTTGCCTCAGCCCTTCCTCCACTCAGCAGAAACAGCACCTGAATCCCCATCCACTCACTCTGCAGACCTCGATGCATGAGGATTGATGTTGAAACTGCTTGTAAATAATCCATGTGAACATAATCACTTATGATCAGAACAGCCTGGTGAGAGGAAAATGATTGGGCTCTTTGATAAACCTGAAATTCAAGATCCAATGATGGGAAGTAGCTGGGCTTTGGCGGTGCATGATTAGGGAGGCGGACTCGGGAGAATGGCAAGTTGGGGGCTAGAACCTGGTTCAACACCACACACACACACACACACACACACACACACACACACACACACACACACACCACATGCACATGCAAAAGCCAAACAAGAGAAGCACAGTTCATAGGAACATAAATACATGTATTATTTCTGGGACAAAATGCCCAACCAGAAGTAGCTTATGGAAGGGAAGGGGTTTAATTTGGTTAACATTTTTGAGGGAAAGGTTCATCATGGTGAGGAAGGCATGGCAGCCTAGAACAGGAAACTTATCACATTTCACTTGAGTCAGGAAGCAGAGGGAGAGAGACCAGCATGTTGCTCTATGATATAACAACCCAAGCCCCGTGCCCCCACTCCCCACAATCCACTTCTAACGAGGTTACACAACCTTGCCAAACTGCTGAGGATCAAGTATTTAAACACTACGCCTATGGAGGTGTCTTACATTCCAACCACATCAATCCGTGCATTTATACATTCATACCTCAAAGATACATCAATTAATCCCCTGTATATGTTTTTGTATGTGCGTGTGCATGTGTATATGAATGTTTGCATGTGAATGAGTTCACTTGTGTGTGAGTATGTATGTGTACATATGTCCATGTATATGGAGGCCAAAGGTCAACACTGGGTGGCTTCCTCAGTCACTCTCTATTTTACTTTTCGAGACAAGGTCTCTCTCAGAACATAGAACTCACTCATTTAGTGATACTTGCTAGCCAACAAGACTCAGGGATCCTTCTGTCTCTGCCTTCCCAGCAGAGAGGTTATGGGTATGCATCCATGCTCAGGTTGTATGTGGGTACTGGTCATCAGAATTTAAGTCTTCATGCTTACGTAACAAGTACTTTGCTGACTGAACAATCTCCTTAGCCTGAAAGTTATTCATAATTGTTGGTTTAAATCAGGGTTTCTCCTCCCATCTTTTTTAGGAATACTTGGCAAAAAAACATTATAAGTTTTCAAATTCTAGAATGTGATTTGGTATGTGAATGCCTCATGAAATCATTACCACAACCAAATGAATAAATACATCCATCACTACACATAATTATCAATTTTTGTGCATGTATGTAATTAAAATAGTTAAGACCTTTTTTTCTTTCAGAAGATGTCAAGTAAACCATGTAGATATCCAGAACGACCTCATCTGTCAACTGAAAGTCTGCTCACCATCTCCAAGTCCCTTGAAACAATCTTCTGTTCACTTTTCAACTTTCAGATACAGGAAATGAGAATGGCTCTTCCAACATCCACAGTCTGAGGTCTGCATTTAATAGAAACAACAAAGATAGCTCATTTCCTGTTTGTTTGTTTGTTTGTTTGTTTGTGGAAGTTACCTTTTTTTTCAGGAAGGAGTCCCTCCACCCTAGGAGATTAGTTCTAGGACATTCTGTGGAATCCTGAATCTATGGATATTACTATGCATACATATCTATGGTAATATTTACTTAACAAACTAGACACAATAAAAGATTGATGATAGTAATAATAAATTAGATTTATGATCTTCTGTAATAAATTTTATTTAAAACTTATGAATTGTTAATTTCAAATTTTTCTCATCTAATATTGGGAATGTAAGAAATTGTAAGCAAAACTGTAGATAAATTTATCTTTTGTTAACATTAGATTAAATAAATATCTTTAAGTATGAGGTAATAGTAAGCAAGCTACACATGCTGTTTGTTGAAAAACCTAGTATAGCTAATTTGTAAATACTGTAATATGCTCAGCTAATGATTTATACTGGTCAGAGTTATGTCATTTATTGATATAATTATTTACCCAAATCTACTTTATATACCTTTTTCTAAAGTTCTCCATGAACTTTTAATCTGATAGGCTGCTAGTATTATATTGTATTGCTCTCTTGTGTTTCTGCTATGACAGTAAACAAATGGACACAGACATAGACTTGCACATACATGTACGCATAGGCATACACATACATATGCACACTATGCAAAGGGGAATCAAGTACACCTGATGCTTAGGTTATGTGTTTTATATACTACAGAAACAGAAACCTAACCTAAATACAGTCATTCTGACCTTTTTTCATGGCTTGTGCAAGCTCTTGTAAATGACTTTCAGAGATTTCTGAAATCAAAGATGAGAAAGTAGCTGAGCCTGGGAAGACAGTAGTCAGCGGAGACTTGAGAAGCCATGGCCATGGTTCAGCTCTTGACACCCACATACAAAGAAGCCTCTGAGGAACTCAAGGGTGGCCTGAGCCTGGGGTCTCAGGAGCAGAGACACCCAGGCACTGCAGAGGGTGATAAGAAACTCTCCTGTCTCCCCTTTAGTGCAGGGAGAAAAGATTGCATCACCTACTATCTCCATCGTATCTACTGTTGGAGCCTGCACGACAAACCTTGCCCTAGAGAACCCTAGCCCACCACTAAGCACCACAGCATCCAGAGTGAGCAAGGTCGAGAAGAATATAAAGAATCTGATCTGATCATAAAGTTCAGATAAAGATATGCTAAGAGATAAAACACAAAACACAGTGTCTTTATTTACTGGGAAGATGTTAGTTAAGCTTTTAGCCCTCAGAATTAAGTCCTCAACTTCATGAGCTCCCTGTAATACCCCTGTAAGGAACCCTGCCATGTATCCTCAGAATTAAATAATTTTGAAGATTTCTCAAAGAAATTGGTTTAACCACAGTCAGTAATATCACTGTTGCTTCCACCAAGAGAAATGAGTCTTCCTGATTTGGTAACAACTGAAGAAATCCCCAAAATGTGGGACTTCCTGTGATGCCTCTCAAAAGTTTCCAGCAAGCCTGTCTTAGGCAATGGCCTGAAAACAGCACAGGTGCTAGTGGGGGTCTGACAAAGGTGAGGTCGAGTAGGGTTGCAATAACGTTGCTCACACATTAGTGATTTAACATTTATAGTCTTTTTGTGTTTGGTTCAGGTCTTGGTGACTGTTATGGCTTGAATCTGAAACATCTTCCGTAGGCTCCAAGTGTTTCCAATGCATGGTCCTCAGCTGCTAATGATACTTTGTGAGGTAGAACCTAGAAGGTGGGATTGGCCTGTAGGAAGTGGGTTACTGGGGAGTAAGTCTTGAAGTGAATCTTATCCCTGACCTCTGCCTGTCTCTGTTTTGCTGGAGGTAAAAGGAGTTTGTTTGCCCTATCTTCCTCACCATGATGGGCTGATCTCTGAAGCCATGACTCCAAGTGACTTTCCTCCTTTAAGTTGTCTATGGCAGATACCTGGGTCATAAAACAGAAAAGCATCTAATTCTGTAACAATATAATGCAGGGATAGCGGCCTTCAGGATGCTAGGAAGTCAATTTTGCTGACCTCACTTCTCTCCCAAGAGGTGACAGAACCATACTTGGTCCACAATCAGATTGTGTCCAACTGTGTAAAACACCAGAACACACAGGTAGTGGAGGAGAGGATAGGATTAGAATGTATAGACACTTTGTCAAATTGTGAGTCGCCCCCACCCCTGCAATGAATTCTAGACTTAAGAATGCAGGTATATTAATCTTAAGTGCATCATGTGTTTTTCTTTGTTGCTAGGAATTAAGTGAAATAAATTTGAATGCAATTCAACACATAAATGAATGAAAGAATAAACTCTAGGGCTGGAGAGATGGCTCAGCGGTAAAGGCACTTACCTGCAAAACCTAATGGACCTAAGTACAATACTCTAGTACCCACATAAATCCAGATGCACAAAGGGCCGCATGTATCTGGAGTTCATTCACAGTGGCTAGGAGCCCTGGATTGGCTATTCATCTCTCTCTCTCTCTCTCTCTCTCTCTCTCTCTCTCTCTCTCTCCCCTTGCAAATAAATAAGTAAATAATATTTTAAAAGGATAAAATCTATCTTAATATGCCCAAGTGTATACAAAACAAGCATTTGATAAAACCAATGTCCTTTCAAGACTTACAGACATATGCATACATACGCACACACACAGATACACACAGAGTATAGAAGACAAGCTTACTTGTAAAGGCTATCTAACTCAACCTTATAAAAATCTGTATGCTTAATGGTACAAAGGAGAGCCATTTCTTTTCAAATTACATACAATGTAAAGATGATCTCTGCAAAATCAAAAATATTAGAAACCACTCCAGAAATGATATACTAGATGTATAAATGGTAACAACTTTTATTACATGATATAAAGAAAGAATAAAACAAGTTCCTAGATGGGAAGATATGGATACCTGAAGGTGTCAATTATTTTCAAATTACTATATGACTTCTGTGCAATTCTAATGAAATTCTACCAACATATTTGTACAATGTAAAGTGTTCATTTGTTTAATTCACATAAAAATACCAGACAAAAGAAAGAGAAAGAAGTAACCTTGAGGATTCTATGAAGACAAAAGGTTAAAATAAGGTAAAACAATTAACTTTCAAAAGAAATACACAATACAAGTAGGTTGGTGGAATTTTTGTGCTAGAAAAGATTTATTTTTATGAACTTCTGTGAAATTCAGTGTGTTCTGCTCATGAGTAATATATTTATATATATATATACATATAAATAGAACGGCCCAAAACAATTCTATCCCACTTAGATGGTAATGCTCTGATTTAATGGAAGATTGTTTGCATGTCCAGTGTTCTATTTACTAAACATGTGGAAGCTGAAAGTTGACTTAAATAACTAATAATACCTTGAGACAGTTATTTCATCAAATATATTTCCTATAAAAATGTTCTTTCATCCAGTCAGGATGCCTGACAATCTCTTTTGCTCTCCAGAGTGATTGTGCAGTATGCACAAACAGGTGGGCTTCAGAGTGAGGATGGATTTGGCTGAAAGGCAAGTTCATATATCAGTCAGCTACTGAAGAAAGAAATCCTTGGAATATGAGGCTAGATCTGCTACTTCTATGATGTAGAGCTATGTGGACCAAAGACTTTATTTAATCAGATGACACCTCTTCCCAGAAAGACATATCAAATCAGCAGAAAATGAGAAGGAATATAATGTTATGTAAAGATAACTCTTCATGATTTTATGATAAACTATAAAATTTGTAGAGAACTGACCCTGAAAAGTTTATTTTTTTTCTTCATTCTCAAGATGCTAGACTGGACATTAATTGTAAGCAATCCACATGTTATGGAAGACCATATCTTTCTCTCAAAATATTTTTAATAGGATGAAAGATCAAACAAGATATCAAGAAGTCAAGTTGAGCCGGTCATGGTAGTGTAAGTCTATAATTCCACTTTGAAGAGTCTGAAGGAGGATGCAGTTCAAGGTCACTCTTGGATATGAAGCAATTTCAATGCCAGCCTGAACCACATAAAATCCTGTCTCTGACCCTTCCTTCAGAAAAAGTCACTTTATATCAATATGTCAATTATAGTTCACGAAGGTTTTATTTATAGCCACTAACTGGTAGGTGTGGTTTTTCACTGTGTATACTTATGAGTGCAAGCTTAAAATTCACAACTTAGCAGAAAAACAACAATAGTTCTGTGGGAAATGGTGAGGAATTTGTCATTGCTCAAATCTAGGACTCAGCCTTCGGTTGAATTTAAAATTAATCTTGATAGAGTCATGTTTGAGGTTGGACAGAGAATAAGAGAAATGGACCTAGGGTTTATTGAGCATGTGGTTAAAAAAATCATTTATAGGACCATTTTTCATCTGCAATGAATGATTAGGAAAGGAGAAAAAGAATGGCTGAAATTGGTGTCAAGCTCTTTATTCTACCCAATTGGGGTTAGCTAGAAGATAAATGTGTTTGTTTATAATGCATCATTTTGGATGAAGTCAAAAAGATGGAGAGGAGGAACGTATGGTGGAGACGGGAGTTAGCAGAAATATAGTTGAGTCCTGACAGTGGAATTTGTCAACTAGTAATGGACTATCAATAGATTCTTATTGACTGGATTTGATGCATAAACTGAGTATAGTCCTTACTGAACTACACAGGGAAATAAATATTGTGAAATGAGAATATATCTCCGCTTCTTAACTGAGGTTTACAGATAGATGCATTTTTCTTACCTAGGAACAAAATATATGATACCTTGAAACATAGATCATTGTCAAATGTAGGGACTAATATTAAATTACGATTATGACATTAGACGAGTGAGCTATATAACCCGGGTGTCACATTAGGTGAAAAAAGGCTAAAGGTGCTCACACCACCTGCAATTCTTAAAAATGAGGGCTTCCAAGGAGCTTTCTGAACAGTGTCCATTGTTCTACCAAACCCAGAATCTCCAAGGCTAATTTGGGAGAAGATGCATTCTCTTACCCCATTGCATTTTCCACCCATGATGGCCTCACCCTCCAACATGTTAATTGGGGTGGTAAACCTCATTACTTTGCTTAAGGTAGATGACTGTCTGCCTCAGACAAAGCCATGAATTCAGTCTTTGTGAACTACTAACCAAAGAAATCAGTACATTGATAGCAATACATGTCTAAGGCTCTGTGAGGTATTATGGATATATTTTAGTAATACTGACTAGCCACCTAAAAGACTAAAGTCTCATGGTAAGCATGAGATTTGAAAATCAACTTCATCCTGTGATAACCTTTGTAGAAAATACACAAAGTCGGCTATCTCTGTGAGGATATTTTTTTCACCATGATTTTCTAGGTAACACTGTTTTTTTTAGTTAATGGGTGCTTCTAAAACACTTTTATTTTTGTACATCTGCCATGTAGAGTATATAAAGCAAAAGGAAAGCCCTTTATGTTTTTACGTATTAACTAGAGAGAGGCTATATATTGTTTTTTCCTAAAAAGTTTCAATGGTTTCACTTTTCCATTTGGTTTTAATCATTGCTTTGAAATCTACCTGAAGACTTTCCTTAAGATAAAGATTTTTTTAAATCCTCACCCTTCAAGAGAAATTCTTTGGAGGAATGGCTTAGAAAACAGTTTTTTGCTGAGGTCTACACTCCAGAAGGCTATCATTTTAATGGCCGAGTTGGTTACACATTTATTTACTCCTAAGCTAAATCAGAACATCCAAATTTGCATCTTGTCACAAACAGCAAAGACTGACATGTGACAAGTTACATAGTTGAACAGAGCAGTTTCTCACATGGCTTTAGTAGATGAACAAGCTTAAGGACTACATTATGTGTGACATTGTTCAGTGAGCTCCCATAGGTTCATGTGGTTAAACACTTGGTCCCCAGATGATGGAAAGTTTGTGAAAGCTATGGAACTTTTAGGAGCTAGAGCCTTGCTGGAGGAAATGAATCACTTGGGGCAGGCCTGGAGGTTTTATAGCCTGGCTCTACAACTGATTCATCCTCTGCTTCCTGACTCTGGCTGCCAGGTAACCAGCTCCATCCTCCTACTTCCATGTCTGTCCAGCATGGGAGAATGTATCCCCCATGGATGGAAGGCAGAATCAATCCTGTCTGTCCTTCATGAGCCTTCAACTATTCAGATCAAATGCTGACAGCATCTCACGGAGTACAATGTGGCAAACACTTGTCAGAAGTGTGTGTCCAGCAGAATTGTTAAATTGAGGGCCACTTACTAACGTAAAATATTTCACATTGTTGAAACCATCATAGTGAGATGTTTATTAGTTTCTATGATGAATTTTTTGTAACTTTGAGCTTAAAAATATTTCAGAAAGAATAGAAAATACTTCCACATATTTGTTTGTTTGTCTGTTTGTTGGAAAGTCTTCTAGAGTTCAAGAATTTCATTCTAGGAAGGAAACTTACTGAATTTTTTTCTAATTCTGTAGAAAATATAGCCCAGCAACTAACATTAAAAGGTTATAAAAAAATAGTAGAGAAATTGAGTAAAAGGTAAGATGTATTTGTACTAGTAGGGAGAATGTCCCTGGCTTTCAGACACTTAGCAAATTGAATTATTTTATTTTAATATGTGTGTATGTGTGTGTGCACGCATTTGCCCTTGCATGTGTGTGTAGGAATGCACATCCACACAGAGGTAAGAGGATCACTTTGGGGGTCATCCTGAGGGAAACTGTCCACCTTCTTTGATACTGCATCCCTTATGGCCTGAACCTCACCAATTAGGCTAGACTAGGTTGCCAGTGAATACCAAGGATCTCTGCCTCCCCAGTGCTAGAGTTACAGACATGTGCCACCATGCTCAGTTTGAATTATTTCTTTTTTCATGAAGTGCATTGTTGCAGTCAGCTTCCTAGTTGCTGCACAGAAAGAACCCAAACAAAAGCGGCTTGTAGAGGAATGGGTTTATTTGGCTTACGGACTCGAGGGGAGACTCCATTCTGGCAGGGAAAACGATGGCATGAGCAGAGGGCTGGACATCACCTCTGCCACAGCACTGCAAACAGCGGCAGGAAGGTGTGCCAAACACTGGCA
>PVHP010011660.1:0-38437 GCA_004024765.1 Zapus hudsonius
CAAATTATATCAGCTAAAACCAGATGGAGGAACTGAGTCCTGGTCCACAAATCAGTCTTTACCACTAGGGAGAGCATGCTAAAAATGATTAGTAAATATCAAAGAAAAACATTAAACCACCTGGGGAAACATATATGTAACAATTATGTAATAACACAACAAAGGTAACATTTATCTAAAACATATAAAATATAAAATATATAAGTCAGTGGTAAGGTGGCATTGAAAAATACAGTGAAAATACAAGAGTCACAGCAAAAAATGATGGTGAGGAGCCCAGGAAGTAACATAAAAGTTAGTTAGAGTGTCAGATTGTCAACTTGAATGGAAAGAATGGAAATTACCTTAATTTTCCTTGTAGTTTGACTCAAGCTTATTTCTCTTTAAATTATCATTATGAAGAAAAACACCACTCTGTTCACCTACTAAAATCTAGCATTTGGATGTACAATGGTTTGAAAAGTTTTGTGGACCGAGGCAAACATCATTAAATAGTCTCTTAATGAATGTAAAAAAGTATTAAGTTCCTCCTATAGGAATCAAGTAATTATAGGTTAATTTCTAGAGCTTTATTGAAAGCTATAATATTGCTTTATATGAGTGAAACTATGGAATCTTCCTCATGCAACACCTTGTATGAACTCCTTCCCACGCCTCTAAGAACACAAGCCTTTGTTCCCAAAATTCTTTATATAGAGTGACTTGCTCCTACTTGCCAATAAACATCACACATACCTGCTTGGTAGGAAACCCCATATTTCTCACATGAGAAACATTACATTGTAGAAACAGAAAACATACAAATGTGGAGTCTAGTCAGTCAAGCAGAACTAAAAGTGTTAAAGAGGACACTCAGTTCTTTCAGGGAGTCCCTTAAGTGCTTTTCCAGTCAGTACAAATGCAAAGAAAGATAAAAGTAGGCAGGCTTTTTTTTCTACTACTAATCCAATCTGTAGTAGACATTCTGTCTGTTTTCTTTCTCCACAATGCTGGGACCCTTGAAAATATGGATTTTGAATTAGAAGTTGTCTTTGGTTTAGGTTCTTACTGAAATTATGGGTTCAATCAGAATTTGCTAAAATTTAATGGTGTCACATGTCACTTTCCTTTATGATAAGTAGACATCATAGACTTAGTTTTAGGGAAAATGAGTAAGTAGAAGCTATGTAATGTCTCTTCATGTACTTTAAACATAATTCATGGAACTATAAGGAAACATGCTTCTAATGATACTGGCATAGAGGACATATGTTCCAGCACTGGGTGACAGTCCTGATATACTCTAAATGCCTTGACAATGATCTCTACTGAGTTTTAATTCCTTGCTCATATTTTTACCCATTTATATTACATCAAATTAAATCAATATTTTGTTTAGCATGAAATAATTGTACATATTGCAGTGTCACAATATTACCTTTCAATGCTTGCAGATAGCACTCACTAATCAAATCATCAATTAATATATTCTTGTCATTTTTTCATGGTTATATGTTAATCTTAATAAAATGTTTAAAGTTCTTTTAAACCATAGCAAAAAAAATTAATGAAAAAATCAGAATTCCCACATATGGCCTCCTTCGCCCCCTACCCTTTCACAAATTTTACCAGACTCTTCTGCCACAAGTCTACCATTGGGTTCATTTGTAACAACTGATAAATTAATACTGATACAACATTGTTGATGGAAGACCATAGTTTAACACAGACTTGACTATGCTGTGCATATACTGGGGATGTTGACAAATGTTTAAACAAGTATCCACCCTTATAATTTCTTGCAAAATGGTTTCATTTCCTGCTCCACCAAGACTCCAGATTCCATCTATTCTGATCGCTTTTCGGCCTTTTGGCTAAGATCAAGTGTATTCCATCTATTCTGGCCTCCTTTATTCTTAAACTTTACTGGCTTCTTTAGTTGTATCTATCATTTTGTCATTTGCAGAAATCATATATCAGGAACCACACAACACTCAAACTTTTCAAGTAAGCTCTATTCTCTTCTTCCATGTTATGTTCCCATGATCTCCTCTACAGGAAACAGTGACAATGTGTGCCAGACAATATTGAGCATTTTTTTGTGTAATCACCTTATCTCTGTGTATCTTCATTGCTGAAGCACAATTTCATATCATTTTGCCATTTTTCTGTCAGGCTGCTTGGTTTCTTATTATTAACTCCTAAGAGTTCCTGATGCATTGTGAGTAACATTCCTTCATCATATAACTTTGGGAAATGCATTCTCCTAATCTTTAGCTTGTCTTTTCATTCTCTTGACAGCTGCTTCATAGAAGAGAAGCTTTAGATTTTAATAAACTGTCCTTTATCATCTCTAGGTTATGCCCTCATGCTGTACCTAAAAATAACCCCCTCAACCATATCTGCATACATTCTCTGCCAAATTGCCTTTGCTTCTTTCTCAATGATCATGTGATAATTTTACATGTGTTCTTTTCTTGGCTTTCTATTCTGTTCTGATGTATTTGTATTTTTCATCCTTATCACTCTGTTGTAGCCTTGACATAGTGTCAGTTCTCCAATTCTGTTCTCTGTCTTTGATACTGTATTAGCTAACAACTGCGATGTTTATTTTCAAATTTTATAAAAATGGTTCACTTAATAAAATGCATAATGAAATATTTGGAAGACCATTAACTTCTGGTACATGAGAACACAGCGCACATGTGTGTCTGCTTTCTATTTTTGTGCTTTACTGAGTATTTGTAATATTTTACTATTAAAATATTAATTGTGGAACCAAACTACTATAACTGTATTTTTTTCAGATAATCCAAAGGTATTTACTGCACCTGTATTCCCCTTTCACCTGGAATTCCAGAAAATTGTCCCAAACTTAATGTCCAACTGTTGCAGTCAGCTTTCTAGTTGCTGTGCAGAAAGAACCCAAACAAATGCGGTTTGTAGAGGAATGGGTTTATTTGGCTTATGGATTTGAGGGGAGACTCCATTCTGGCAGGGAAAATGATGGCATGAGCAGAGGGCTGGACATCACCTCTGCCACAGCACTGGAAATAGCGGCAGGAAGGTGTGCCAAATACTGGCAAGGGGGAGCTGGTTTATAACCCCCATAAGCCCGCCCCAACAACACAGCTCTAGTGAGGTTCTAATTCCCGAATTGCCATCAGCTGAGGATTGATCTATCAGAACACATTCATTTGTTTGTGGGGGACACCTGTATCAAACCATGACAGTCCACCCCTGGCCCCCACAAACTAATAATCATACATGATATAAATACAATGCGTTCAGCTCAACACTTAAGTTCCAACAGCTTTCAACTGAGCCATAATACCAAAAATAAACCCGTAATATCACAGAACATTCACAATGCAAAACATGAGGCACAGCAAAAACAGATTGACCAATACAAGATTTAAAACAAACAGGGCACCATCAATCTCTAACTCCAAGTTCAATGATTCTAACCAATAACACAAGTCTCTTGGAGATTCAATTTCGCCCCTCCAGTGTGGCTACTCACAGTCCGGGAAAACTTCATCTGGTGCTGGCAGCTCGCCTTGGCACCCATCCATGGTCCTGGAATTCTTTGGGTCTCCTTTGCAACCCACATTTCATCCTCATGGCTCCATCGGGCTCCATGCAGGCAACCTTGCACACCTGCTTCACATGCCGGTGGCCATTTTTCAAAAACAAAACTGTTGCAAATCCAATGACCCTCTCTTTCTAACCAATCTCCATTCCACAGAACCAGGTGGGCTACCAACTTGTTAATCCAGGGGGGAATCAAAGCATTCAGGCCCCTTACTTCAAAGGGTCCGCATTCTTCCTGTTGTTCCAGTGCAGACCAGCTGGCAGAATCTCAATGGTTGTCATCTCTCAAACAATTGCAGGTGAACGGGCAGCAGTTTTGACCCAATGATCTTTCTTTCTGTGCCATCTCCATCTGCTCACACCAGTCCATCTTTACGTCAAGCAACCCTGCACAGGTTTCCAGGACACAGGTAGGCAGAATGCAGCAAGCCTCTAACACAAACTCCTTCTGGCACAGTCCTGACAAAGTTCTTTCTCACCCTCATAAGCCAAACATCACAGTCCATAGTTCTCATTACATTTAGGTCTTTAAACTCTGACCAGAATGATCCAATACGCTGTACTTACAGCACTCCAAGGCACCTCTTCGGACAAGCTTTCCAATCTGTCCACATTCCTTCTGCAGATCACTTCCAAAAGCCCAAAGCCACAAGATCAGGGTTCTAGCAGCAACAGATGACCCCACGTCCTGGTACCAAAACTGTTGGGGTCATCATTCTAGTTGCAGTGCAGAAAGAACCCAAACAAAAGCAGCTTGTAGAGGAATGGGTTTATTTGGCTTATAGACTCGAGGGGAGACTCCATTCTGCCAGGGAAAATGATGGCATGAGCAGAGGGCTGGAC
The DNA here is from genome assembly GCA_004024765.1 of Zapus hudsonius. Taxonomy (NCBI): domain Eukaryota; kingdom Metazoa; phylum Chordata; class Mammalia; order Rodentia; family Dipodidae; genus Zapus; species Zapus hudsonius. The sequence goes on from PVHP010011660.1 coordinate 4,417, forward strand.
ATCACCTCTGCCACAGCAATGCAAACAGCGGCAGGAAGGTGTGCCAAACACTGGCAAGGGAAGCTGGCTTATAACCCCATAAGCCCACCCCCAACAACACAGCTTCATCGAGGTTGTAAAACCCAAACTGCCATCAGCTGAGGATCGATCTATCAGAACACATTCAATTGTTCGTGGGGGACACCTGCATCAAACCATGACACCAACATAGCCACTATATCTTGGATAGGTCAATTATTTCCTCAACTTTCAGCATAACTTTTCTTTTTCAACTTATGCTTTAAAAGTGATACTGTTAGATGTAATTTATGGTGAGTTACTACAAATCTTTTACCCCAAATAAAAAAGTAACACCATTGTGAATAGATATGATAATGATTTTGAATTTCAAATATACTCAAATGGCTAATGTATAATATTTGGACTTAGGTCTATTAAAGTTTGTGTATTTTCACCATGGAAAGTGGTAGATTTTATCTTGTCTCTAATTTGACCATTTTTCTATCTGCCTTAGTCCCAGAAAATTACTAGAGTCACATCCCTGACCAGTTGCTAGATCTTAAGCAAAATACATACAAGTAGACAGTTCCTTAACTTGAATAAGATATATTAATAAATAATGAAATATTTTCTTAATTATGTGTTATTTTTGGAGATAGAATCAAATTCAGGACTTTGTGCAATATAAGACTGTATTTTTACACTGAGCTATGCAATTGGTCCCAAAAGAATTGCTTTATATAAAAGACAAAAGACGTTTTGAAGCAGTATCAAAGGTATAAATGATGAAATTGGATTGCTGAAAACACTCAGAGATGATGTTATAATTTGACAGGATGAATTTGGAGATGGATATTTAACTGCTGAGTTGAAGGCACATTAACTGATTGCTTACAAAGTATATTTCCAGTAACTCTTACCACTTTCTAGGCTTTTCCACAAAGTAGAAGCACTGATTTCTGAAATTATTTTAAATCATGTTACTCTTGTTAATAAATCTTTTGAAATTTAGAATGAGAATAAGATGAACTAAAATCTTTAGCACAAAATTCCATACCCCCCCAAAAAATCTTTGCAACAACACACTTTAATTCTTACATTAATTTTCCTTCTATTAGTACTCATTCTTAGAACAATGACTAACTCTTCTTGTTCTTCAACACTTCCTGAGAACTCTGACTGTTAAGTCCTCTGAGAAAACTCATCATAAACTCTTCACAGCAATTTCCACACACCATTGCAATGAATGTGCTCTTTTTGGAAACACCTCTATTTATCTGTATGTAGCTTTAACCACATTGATTTCCTCAGTGATGCATGGGTGTCTGATGCTCATTTATTTCCTGGAATCAGTAGGTTCTACACTTAAGTGTCTGAGCAAAGACTAAAGAATGCAAGCCCTATGACTACATCTTTGTGGTCACTAGCACAATTATATTTTCTGAAGTAAAAAAAATATTTTATTGGCTCACATATGTGAGATCAACTGGTGTCTATGTGAGCATGTGCAAGGGATTGTTCTGGGCACAGAGGCACAGGTCCATGAGAAGAAAGGTCCATGAGTTTATATCCTAGCTTGTATGGGCCTGCATTTTTGTCTGCATTTTTAGGCATAATTGTTCATTTGGTTGTGGAAAAACATATATGGACAATTATAATATAAAAGGTATTTTATATCAAAAAGCATTTGAAGACAATAAAAACGATCTGATTTGAGAGCAGAGTATTTTCAATGGTAAAGAAAACTTCTTGTAAGCAAGCATTGTTTGAATTGATATTTCTAAACAAAACATGGAATCTGCCATGTAAGTTTCTCTGGTAGGAATTTTTCATGTAGTAGAAACTACAATTATAAGAGGCTGCACCCTCGCTCCCCGCACCCTGCCTCGTCAGGCTCCAGCCCATGCCTCTGGAGCCCCTGGCCCCGCCCTGCCCTCTTGGGCTGTGGTGTCTCAGCAGCTTCGCTCAGCCAAGCACCCTCCAGCCAGGGTACACGGGCAAACAGCTAAAAAACCCTCAGGCCATACATTCAGTTCGGCCCAACCCAGTCAGCCAGAGACAATAGCACCCCAAACCTGGGCCCCACGCAGCCCATGCCTCAGGCTCCCTCTGAGCCTCAGGGGCCCCCTACTATTTACCTTCAAAACCTCCCAGGCTAAAAAAATAGCCCTTTTAACCTCTTCTCCAATAGCATTTATGCTATCAGTCTGGCCTCCACGTCCTGAGGGGGGGATAACTTTTACTATACAGCCCTGGACGTCTCCAGGGTCCAGCTTCTACAAGGCAAATCCTTTCCCTCACTGCTTGTTTACAAAAACGAAAGGGGGGAGAATACCCTTAGAAAGTGTTCTACTTATAAGTCTGTGTTAAGGATCAAACTGTTCAATATTTGGTGATACTTATCAATGGTTTTGCCCATTTGGCATTCTTGGAAAAAAAAAAAGGATCTACTCCAGAATTTTGGTAAAAGCTCTAATTATAAATTTCTATACTAGATATAATAATTTCCAAAGGTATTTGCTTGGTCTATTTTATTAAAAAATTAATTTTCATTTCTGTCAAAAAGCCTGGTCACAATACTCTTTAAAAAGTGACCACAGCAAGTCAGTTTTAACTACTAAATCATCCTCTTTCCTAAAGTGAGAGATGTTAAACTTACAAATGCCAAGACCACAGGCTCAAATTTAAGACAAACTATATTGCTCTGCCTGTTTCCCAGGACAAAGCTCCTCCCTGCTAGAAATCATCTTCTAGGTCTTTATCTTATCTTCAAGGACTTTTCTCACAGGTTCTTTGAAATCCTTCATCTGTTAACAGGAAAAGTTTAGCTTCCTTGAAGTTAATTCTTTCAGCAGTCTTACTAATTTCAGTTTTATTCCTCCTCACAGCTGCCCAAGGTGACACATATGATGTTATTAAAATTAACTATTAATGTATATCATCTGCTTTATCCATACAGGTCAAAAACTCTCCTCTCAGTGGGGTTTTCTCTCTGCTGATCTCCACTGATCTTCTTCCTTTACCACCCACTCAAATGCCTCAAACTGCTTCTTTTACAATCCTCTTCCAGTCACTTGCTGACTGCTCTCTTAAATACCTTGTCTCCATAAAAAATTATTCTCCACCCAGGTTCTTCGATATCCAGTTCTTTAGCCAAAGGATGGGTATCACCTTTGTTTATTTAATTCCAGGTCCACTGATGTCAGATGCCTCTCCAGTGTTTCTCTTACAGTGACCACCTCCATCACATCAGGGCTCTAGCCTTGCTATGGTGTGAAGGACATTCCAGCCTGTGTGTGAATTCCTCCACCCTTACTTATTGCTCTTTAGCTATGATTTGTCCCACAGGCTGAAGAAAATGAAGCAGCATTCTGGCTCAGCCCTTGCCAACAGAAGAACTTTCATCCCTCCTGGTTGGTGTGCTGTGATGGAGCTCTCCCTGCAGGAGCCTCGGGGATCCCAGGAGCTGCCCTCGCCCAGACCCGCCACCTCCCAGGAGACTTCAGAGATGTCAACCATCAACAGCTTGAGTCCCTCCAGAGACGATTGACTTCTCTTGCTGAAACAGTGCTCCAAAACCAGAGGACACTAGATGTCATCACTGCTGAAATTGGGGGACATGGACTTGGGGAAAAATATTGTTTAATGAGTCTTATATGTTCCCAATGCCCCCACCCCTTTGTTCTCTATTCCTTTGACTTCCTGGCTCTTCCCACTCCTTAGCCTACTCCTTGCTATAGGAACACTGCTGCTCATAGCTCTCTACATTATTGAGTTTATCAAACAGCAAATATTGCTCGGGTCACTAACAATCAAGTTTTAGTACAGTATCAAACCTTGCCTAAAATAACAGAGGCTTATGATGCCACTGCTCCATTATAAAAACAAAAAGGGGGAGTTGTGGTACCCTGCTAATGGGGCATGGAGGAAGTAGGGTTTTGCTGAGTCTGGCAGGCTTCTGGGACTGTCTCCTTAAGTTGAGGCAAAGTCTGAGGGCCCCTGTAAATCTTAGCAATCCTGAAAACTCCAGCCCCCAGGCAGGCCACAGCTGTCCAATAAGATAAACAAGCAGTTCAAAGCCTAACTTAATCCAGCTGCAAATAACAAACCTAAACAATAAGGTTACATTTCCTCAGCTGATATCACCATTCTATCCATGTCTGTATCCATGTATAGAGTCACGTAGCCCCCTCAATTTATCTATGCAAATTAGGTATCCAAAGGATACTTGCCCCTACCAATCAAACTCATGAGATGCTCACAGATCTTGCTTCCTATGCTTCTACCTCTGACTTTCCTCTATATAAGCAACTGCTATCTATACAATAAAATGAGAACTGCCCACTGCCGCATTCTCCCAAGAGTCTCATCTCTCATTCTGCTCACAGCTATTCCAAGCCACTGCTCACCCAGCGTGCTGCAACTCCCTAACTAACCCACGGACCCAGAAGTAGGCTGAAACCCTACAGGGAGAGAACAGCGAACCAAGAAATGAACACTTGTGCAATGGAAGCTCTAAGTACAGAGGCCCCTAAGACCTCAACAATAAAGCAGACTTAATATTCACCCACCATGACTCAGGGAACTGAGTGGAAGAGGGGGCAGAAAGATTGTAAGAGCCATGGTCAGGGAGAACTGCCAGAGACATGGCCCCCCTCAGTAGCAATATTCAAAGCGGGGTGGAACCGGGTTATAACCTCCTACCCCATGGACTCATCCACACTGCCCAAGGAGGAGGATTCCCAGATGATTGTGAACAGGGAAGAGGGAAATCGGGGAGCTGGGGGCACCAACACATTATTTGCTCATTCAATATATCTAATGGATAATAAAGAAAAAAATCTTAATTATGAATAGGTATACACATAGTATGAGCAAATTGTGCATGTGTGCCTGTTTCCCTACACTCTATCCCTACCCACTGAGGTACTTCCTCAGTGCACATACTGGATCTGTCCATAGGTTAGGGAGTTATGAGCTGCACCAGAAGTACACAGTTTTTTGTTCTTTTTTTCTTTATTTTCTTCCCCCCTTTGTGTATTATTGCTGAGGGGTGCAATGTCTCTGGATTCTCCCTGACTATGGCTCTTACATTCTTTCCACCCCACTTCCACTCAGTTCCCTGAGTCATGGTGAGTTTTAAGTCTCTTTTATTGTTGAGATCTTAAGTATTTCTGGAACATTGTCCTGGGTATCGTTGCTATCTCCATTGACCTTTCCTAGGTTATCAGACTTGCTGTGGTGATTGGTCTTGTGTTTGTCTTGTCACTTTCTGGTAGGTTTTATTTGGGCCCTGTGTGAAAGCTAGGTGTGGTTTGTCTCCTGCCAGGATGTCAGCCATCATTCAGTTCTTATTGGAATTGTGTTGTCCCTGGCACACTCAGTGTCTTGGGAAAAATAACAACAGAATCTCCCTCAGAGTGTAAGATTAATATAGGTTAAATGAGATGACATTGCTATTTTAGCTAGCTCCTAATGGGTGTAGCCTTTCTGTAGCACTCTGGTAGTGGGAATTTCCCTTAGGAGCCCAAGTTCTTGGTCCCCATAGGATTTTTCCATGGATCCTAGTTCCAGTTAATGGTTCCTTGTCAATAAGCAGGTCTCTTAGCCAATTAGTAAGTCATTGATTACCTTCCTAGGTTTGGTACCACTATTGCACAGATGAGCACTTCTTGACTTGCTCATCTCTTCCATGTAGCCATGTGTTCAACATTCTTGTGACAACTGTCTATATATGTCAGTGTTCTCTGCTTTCTCCAAATATCATTGACCAATTTCCCCTGGCAGCTCATGCCACACCTTCCAGTGTTACACATGCTACCATCTGGGAGCTGGTTACCATTCTGGATCTAGCAGGATCTCTTAGTGTTGTTTGATAACATTCTGTCGTTTCCTCAGCAATAGGGTCTTACCTTACACCTGGGGCAAGTATTCAAGACCTTTGACAGAAGTCTGTCATGTTTGGGGGACCTCATGGGACTTTTTGATCAACAGCTCAGTGTGGAAAGGCACCAATAACTGGGACAGGGAGATGCAGGCCTGAGCAATTTTTCTTGAGGTTAGGTTTCCTCCCATTCTATTCATGGCTCTTTGTACCAGGTGGTGCCCTCAGCTTCCTCAGGAGCTTACTGTATAAAAGCTAGGGTTTTATGGTCAGTTTATTATTAGTTTAGTTCACTATATGAGTTCCCCCACCTTCTTCTTCTCCCCCGACCCTACCATTCTCCCTGATTCTTTCCTCTTTTCATTCTCTTTTATAGTCACTCTAGTCACTGAAAGATTGTCTTAATATTCTGGTTTAAAATAGATAGAAACTTCATATGAGGGAGAATACGTGATGCTTGGCTCTCTGCTCTTGTGTATAGTCACTAAGAATGATCTGATCCATGTCTGTCCATTTTTCTTTAAATTTCATTATTTTATTTTTCCTTTCAGTTGCATAGAATTCCATAGTGTATATGTAACACAACTTTGATATGCATTTGTTCAGTGATGGGCATTTGGTTTGATTCCAATTCTTTGCTATTATGAATTGAGCTGCTATAAACATGGTTGAGCAAATGTCTCTGTACTTACTTCATCAAGGAAACTTGGGGGTAGATGCTCAGAAGAGGGTAGCTGGATCCACTGGTAGCTCTATATCCATTGTGTTCAGGAGCCTCCAAACTGCATTCTATAGTGTTTATTTAAGTTTACATTCCTACCAGCAGTGAATGAGGGTCCCTTCCTCCCCACATCCTCACCAGCATCTATTATTGGTAGATTTTTTTTTAAAGATTGCCATTCTGACTGAAGTTAAATGGAATCTCATTGCTGTTTTGATTTGCATTTCTCTGATGATTAATGGCAATGAACATTTTCTCAAATGGGAGCTGGCCATTTGTGTTTCTTCCTTTGTGAATTTATTGTTGCATTCAGTTCCCCATTTTGTGAGAGGGCTGTTTGATAATTTTCTATTTAATTTTTTGAGTTCTTTGTACATTCTAGATTTTAGACCTCTATATTGTAGCTGGCAAAGATTAACTCCCAGTTTGATGGTGGTCTATTGGCTTTGAGTATGGTATGCTTGTCTCTATAGAAGCTTTTTAGCTTGATAAGATCCCATTGGTTAAGTGATTTTTGCACACTTCCTGGGCAATCAGAGGTTTGTTCAGGAAATTTTTTCCTATTCCTATCTTGTAGATATTTTTTCTTGCAGGGTTTTCAGAGTTTCAGGTCTTACTTTGAGATCTTTAATCCATCTGAAGTTGATTTTTATGCATGGTTGGAGGATAGGGTCTAGTTTCATTTCCTTGCAAGTATCTATCCATTTTTTTCCCAGCCCTAATTGTTAAAGATGTTATCCTTCTTCCAGTTAACATTGTTGCCATCTTTGTTGAATATGAAGTAAGTATATTTGATCTAGCTTAGGGCTGGCTATTCAAATCTGTTCCATTGGTCTGTCTATTTTAGTGCCAGTACAATGCTGTTTTTTGTTACAATGACTTTGTAGCATATCTTTAGGTCGGATATGGTGATACTGCCTAATGTGCTTCTTTTACTAAGGATGTGTTCATATATTTGAGGCCTTTTGCCATTTCAAATAAATTTGGACATTATTTTTATCTATGTCTGCAAAGTGTGTTTATCATGATATGGTATTGGATTTTGTGGAAGGCTTTCTCTCCATCTATTGAGGTGACCATGTGGTTTTGTGTTTAAGTTTATTAATGTGGTGGATTATGTTGACTGATTTCCCTATGTAGAACCAACCCTGCATCCCTGGGATGAAGCCTACCTTGTCAAGTGGGATAATACTTTTAATATGTTGTTGAATTTGGTTTGCAGTTATTTTATTCAGGAATTTTTGCATCTAAGTCAATCTTATACTTCTATAGTTTTACTTTCTGGGTTTATCTTTGCCTGGTTTTGGTATTAGAGTGATACAAGTTTCATAGAAGTAGTGTGGAAGTATTCCCTGATCTCCAATTACTCTAAAAAGCTTCAGCAAGCATCATTTGAGTTCTGTGATGAAGGTTTAGTAGAATTCAGCTGAGAATCCATCCAGACATGGACTTTTTCTTCTGGGGAGGTTTTTTTAAATTACATTTTCAATTTCAAATGAAGTAATAGGTTTATTTATGAGATTTATGTACTCTGGTAGGTGTTAGGTGTCCAAGAATTCATCCATTTCTCTTAAGATTCTACAATTTTGTGGAATAGAGGTTTTGGAAGTATTTCCTGATGATTCTTACTATTTCATTGGAGTCCATTTTGATCTCTCCCTTTTCATTTCTGATATTGTAGATTTGGGACTTCTCTTTTTTGTGTTTGGTTAGATTGGCCAGGGGTTTGTCAATTTTGTTCATTTTTCAAAGTACCAGCTCTTTGTCTCATTAAGATTTTAAATCATTTTCTTAGTTTCTAAGCCATTGATCTCTACTCTGATTTTAATTATTTCTTTATGTCTTGAGCTCCTAGGGTTGTATTGTTCTAATTTTTCCAATGCCATTAGCAGGTTAGTTAGGTTGTTAATTTGGGAAATCTTGGTCTTTGTTATGAAGGCATTCAGTACTATAAAATTTCCCCTTAGGACTGCCTCCACTGTGTCAATAGGTTCTGGTATGATGCATTCTCATTATAGTTTAGTTCAAGAAATTTATCAATTTTCAATTTAATTTCTTGAACTACTCTTTCATTGTTCAATCTCCAATAGTTGGCATAATTTCTGTTTTCCTCTTATTGTTTATTTCCAGTTTCAACGTATTGTTATATGATATGATATGATGCAGGGTGCTACCTCAATTTTATTAAATTTGTTGAGGCATGTTTTATGTCCTTATATGTGAACTATTTGGAGAACGATCAATGAGCTGCCAAGAAGAATGTGTATTCTGTAGAGTTGGGATGGAATGTTCTGTATATGTCTGGTAGGTCCAGTTGATCTATGGTGTTATTGAGTTCTATTATTTACCTATTGACCTTCTGTTTGCATGATCTGTCTAAAGATGATAGTGGTGCATTAAAGTCTCCAACTGTGATGGACTTGGAGTTTATTTTTGTTTTGTTTTCCATTAGTTTTTGCTTTATGAACTGTGGTTCACCTGTATTTAGTGCCTACATATTTATGATTGTGATATTCTCTTGTTGGATTAATCCCGTGATGAGTGAGAAGTGTCCATGATGGTCCTTTTGAATTGATTTTGATTTGAAGACTAGTTTGTCAGATATTAGTGAAGCCACCCCTGATTGTTTTTTATTTCCTTTAGCTTGGAAGATCATTTTCCATCCTTTCACCCCAAGGAGGTTCCTGTCTTTAGAGGTGAGATTAGTTTCTTGGAGGTAGCAGATGGAAGGATCCATTTTTCTGATCCATCCTGCTAGCCTGTGTCTTTTTATGGGAGAGTTAAGACCATTAATATTCAAAGTTATAACTGTGAGGCTTGACTCAATCCATAGTGTAGGGTTTATGGGATATGATGCCACTCTTGTTATTTTGCCTCCTCTAGGCAACCTTCTGGATGGCTCTTGGGGTTGGTTTCTTGGGTCTTCTGTGCAGAACAATTCATGGAGAATTCTCTCTAGGTTTGGTTTGGTGTCCATATAATTGTAGAGCTGGCTTTTATCTTGAATATTTTCCTTTCTCATTCTATTATAAGGAAGATTTTCACAGAGTATAATAGTTTGGGTTGAAAGCCAATGTGATTTTGGCTTTGAAGCACACTACTCCAAGCCTTCCTGACTTTCATGGTTTCCGAGGAGATGTCTGGTGTAACTGATGGGTATGCCTTTATATGTGATTCGTTGTTTTGTTCTTGCTGGTTTTAGAACCCTCTCCTTGCTTTCAATGTTTAGGGTTTTAACTACAATGTGTCTTTGGGAGTTTCTTCCATCCTGCCTGCTTCTTGTATCTGAATGGTATTCTTTTTTGCTAGACTAGGGATATTTTCCTCAATAAATTTGTTGACTATGTTCTCTAAACCTTTTCCTCAATTTCTTCCCCCTCTGGTATCCCCTTGATCCAGAAGTTTGGTCATTTTAGGGTGTCCCATAGTTCCCTCATATTTTGTTTACATGCTTTTTAGATCTTATCCAAGTTTTTGTTATCCCAATCTCTTTCTTCTACTTTGTCTTCCATGTCTGAAGTTCTATCTTCCTGGTTATTAACTCTGTCAGTGAGGGATTCTAGAGATGGTTTAAATATCTCCATTTGATTTTTGGTTTTCTGAAAGAGCTTTTTGAATGGACTCCATCTCTTTGTTGAGTTGCATTTTCATTTCAAAGGCTGTATTACTTAATGCTTCCTGATGTCATTCTTGTATTTGAGTATGTCTTCATTTAGTTTAGCCAGCTAATTCTTGAGCTCCTCTGATTGCCAGTTTTCCTTTAACTCATTTACTGTTCTACTACGTTCCATTTTGTTTTCCTCCATTGCATTGATCCTGGTGGCAAGGCTTGCATGCTTATTCTGCACATTTCCACTTACATTACCAATTTTTGCTTCTATTTCCATTAATAATCTGGATATCAACTCTATGTGGAGATGTCCTGAATATGTTGTCACCTCCTCATGGTCTTGCATCTGTGCTCTTTCTTCGATATTTTCAGTGTGGACTTCCAAAGTGGGGTTAGGCAAAATTGGTGTGGGGCACTCCACCTGTGTGTTCTTCTTGCCTTGTGATCTGCCCATGTTCAGATGTGACATTGGTTTTCCCCAGTCCCTGTACAGAAGTGGGGACCTTGCAGCAGATTGCAGAGAGGACTGTTGAGTTTGGGCACACGCTCTGATCTTATGGTATCAGGCAGTGTGGGGAGCATGTTCAAACCTTCAGCAGCAGCAGGCTTGGGGATGGTCCTTGATTGGAACCTAGGGTCAGGGGAGGGTTGTGGTATGCATAGGATGGTGGAGAGCCAAGGCACAACTTCCTCACCTGGTATTGCCTAGGTCAGGGATTTGAGAGTGCACAGGTGGGTGGGAGGTTGGGGCACATGCCCCCAACCTAGCCTCCTCTGGTGTCAAGGAGTTAATGGGCAGAGCCAAGGGTATGCAGTGGTCTAAGCAAAGTGGTGGGCTTGCATTCTTGGCCTGGAACCCAGGGTCATTGTTTGGAGTAGTTGGGCACATGGGCTGTTGGGGAGCCAAAGCACAGCTCCCTCGCCTGGCCTTGCCAGAATGTCTGAGTACGCAAGCGTGGGTGAGAGGCTAGGGTAAAGTTCCCCTACCTGGGGTCAAGGGGTTAATGGGTGGAGCCATGGGTGCACAGGCTGGTCTGGAGCAAAGTGGTGGGCTTCCTTACCTGGCCTGGAACCCTGGGTCAGTGGGTGAGGTTGTGGGGCACACGGTCTAGTAGGGAGTCCAGACACAGCACCTTCACCTGGACTTTCCTAGTTTCAGGGTGTCAGCATACATATTCTTGAGAGTGAAATTAGGAGTAATTAAGAGTACATGTGCTGGAGAGATGGCTCAGCAGTTAAGGTACTTGCCTCCAGTGCCGAAGGCCCCAGGTTCAATTCTCCAGCACCCACATAAGCCAGACCCATAAGGCGGTGGCCTTAGTACTCTCTCTCTGTCTCTCTCTCTTTCTCTCTCTGTATCTCTCTGCTTAAAAATGAATAAATAAAATATTTTTTAAAAGTACAGAAATAATATATATTTTATATGCATAATTAAAGATTAAAAAATATAAACTTTAATAGAGAGAATATTTAATTACAGATTATAATCTTGTTTCTCCCTAAATATTTGATTTTTGAGTAATTTATTTTACTTGTCCCTGTTTTGGTTTATCAATAAAACTCACCTAGAAGTAGTTTTTAATTCATATATACATACATACATATATATATATATATGTGTGTGTGTGTGTGTGTGTGTGTGTGTGTGAATTAATGTGAGGCCTACAGAAGTGTTTTTAGCACATGGTAAATGTTAAACAAAAATGAAATGTTAAGGTAGATATGGTGTTACATGCTTTTAATCCCAGCATCCTGGAGGCAGAGGTAGGAGAATCAATATTAGTGTGAAGCCATCCTGATACTACATAGTGTGTTCCAGGTCAGCCTTGGCTAGTGCAAGACCATAACTCAAAACAAAACAAAACAAAATGTTATTTTAACTATGCTTTCAAAGACCAAGTTACATTTATAGCTATGGTTTTTAATGGAATGTCAAATGTTTCTGTTATATACAGGGAATCAAGAAAGACAACTTTTGTACTTTAAACAGAATTAATTCCAGATAATTAATTGGTACTAAGAAATAACTTACTCAACTCTCTTCCTCATAAATCATAGATAATTTTGAGATTCTATGAAAACAATATCCCAATTTCTTAGCCAGACTTACCAAACTTTTGAAAAAATTCTGCTCAATCTCCACTGGTGACCTGATGATTGGACCACACTGGATGGCCTCCCATTCTGTACATACCATGACTGAAGTCATGCCTTTGCTCATGCTACTTTATTATTATGGGAGAGAATTACATTATCTATACTATGAATGTAAAGTGTGGTTATTCTCTCATTCTCTCTTATGTCTCTCTTTATGATTTCTATACCTATGAAAATTTCCCAAGAGCAAAGGTACTTCTTTGGCACAATGGTTCCCAACAACAATTAATTGCCTCCAGCCACCACCCCTATGGAAAAATTGCCTCCAACTGCAGCTATTATGGAAAATTGCTTCCAGCCAGGGATCTGGAAGAGAACTTGCCACAGCTGTAGCTCTAGTGTTTGGCAGGGAATAGTTACCCATCTGGCCATGCTTAAGCAGAGTGAGCAAAATAGTGGTGAACACATTTTCACCTCACAATGGGATCACAAATTAAAAAACAAAACAAACTTAAGAAAGACTTTCGAGGGGTCCTGCTTGCTGGGTGGCTGGGCATTCAGGGCATCAGTGTGTTTCAGGTTGGGACACTCCAGGTTGGCAAGATACATAGTGAGTTTGGGCCCAGTGTTGTCAGGGAGTTTGGGGCCTGTGCGTCCCTAGTTGGTGAGGGGCAAGGTGGATATGTGGCCTGTGTGCTTCAGGTTGCTGAAGGGCATAGTATGTTTTGGACCAGATCTCTAGGGGCACTAGAGTGAGTGGAGCCTGTTCACCCCAAACTGGTAAAGGTACCAGTGTGTTTGGGCCTTTTAGCCCTAGACTGGTGAAGAGTGGGGTATGTTTGCATCTGTGCTCTGGGAGCACCCATGTGTGTCAGGCCTGGGAAACTTGGACTTGTGAGTGGCCCAGTCTGTTTTGGCTGGGAAGGCATGCAGGTTGTTACTGGCACATGGAGTTTGGGTCTTGCGCTTTGTGGCACAAGTGTGTTAGGGGACTGCACTCCAGATTGTAGAGGGATGGGAAGTCATTGAAGCCTGTACACCCACTGTTTGCTGCCCCAAACAAAACACATCTCAAGTACCAGCCATCAACCAAGAGTAGCAGGCACACTTGTAACCATCAAAATATCTGCATCCGTGGATATAATGCTATTGCAATCCAACCTAGCTAAAACCAAAATCATATCACTCTGAAGACAGGACTGCTATTCCATCCAATCCTCCCTCCCACACAGCACCTGCCTTTCAGCACAGCCAGGATACTTAGCTCCTACCCCAACGAGGAAGCACAAAGTTCTCTGGGAAGCACCTGCTAAAAAGGTATCAGGGTAAACTCTATAATCTACTCAGCTGGGGAATGGTGGGGGAAGAAGAGCAAGTGCTACTGGAAAGACACGTTGGTGAGTATAGCCAGAGAAGAACTCTGACCTCCAAAGCTATTTTTATGCCAGCTACCAACCAGCTCATAAATGCCAGCACACCTGCAACCTCTGCTAACTCACACATCAGTGATTACAATAGTGTCCCATAACAATTTGAACCCAAGACAGAATACTCACTGAAGACCCTATAAAGGCCAATATTTGCTCATGCCTTAAGAAAATTAGACCTTTATCCAGAAATGGGAAGATCCCAATGCAAAATAAATAAATAAAGCTGAGAGGCACCCACCAACCCACCAAAGCCCCCCTTGTCCCACAATGGAAGTTGCTACTGAAAATGTAGGGGAGACAACAGAAGTACAGCCCCAAAATGAGAATACTCCAGGACATAATGGCAAAGATATTGGCTGAGCTGGAAACAGCGAAAAAAACATGCAAATGAAGTGGAACTCCATAACACAAGCTTTGTCATCAGACATATGAGGAAAATCAGAATGACTTCAAAAGAGTAGTAAAGGAATTGAAGCCAAGCCAACAACAGGAGGAACTCAGTAACCAGCTGACTAAGCTCAATGAGGACACAACCAAATGCAAGAATGAATTCCAGGAGACTTTAAGAAAATCAAACCTATGCTTGAAACTGGAATTGAATAAAGAGATGGAGATGGTGAAGAAAAATATATTGGAAAACAATAATCAAACAGGGCTTTTAAAAGTCTATTTTGAATTCATCACTCCCAGAGTTAATAACCTGGAGGACAGAATCTCAGATTGGAGATGAGACAGAAGAAATAAATCTGGACTCTAAACTATGATAAATTAAAAACACCATGTGAACAAAATGTGAGGGAATTGTGGAGCAACCTAAAGCAACCAAACATCTGGATCATGGGGATACCAAAGGGCAAAGAAATCCAGGCCAAAGGCATAGAGAACATATTCAGCAAAATCATTTGAGAAAAATTTACTATTTTTGCAAGAGAGGCCTGTCTTGATAGAAGAGGTACCCAGAACTCCCAACAGACAGGACCCAAGAAGGAACACTTCAGGACATATCGTAGTCAAAATTATAAACACAGAAGGCAAAGTGAGAGTGCTAAAAGGAGCAACAAAGAAACAACTCCTCACATATCAAGGCAAACCCATAAGAGTGACCTCAGTCTTTTTAATGGAAACCATGAAGGCCAGAAGGAACTGGAACAAAGCCTAAAATTATGGCTTCCAACCCAAACTACCGTATCCAGCAAAATGATCTCTCATAATAGATGGAAAAAAGAAAATGTTCCATGGTAAATGCCAACTCTATGATTATATGAACAAAGCTAAACCTACAGAGGATACTCAAGGAGACATTCCACACAAAAATGTTAAGCAACCAATCTCAAGAGCCCAACAGAGTATGAGCATGTAAACCAAATTAGTGTGTTCATAAAGACATGTGAGGCATCATTCCCCTAAACCCTCCACTGTGACAGGGCTTAAAACAAGCCTCACAGTTATAACTTTGAATATTAATGTACTCAACTCTTCCATAAAAGATACAAGTTAAAAGGGTGGATGACATAAATGGACCTTTCTATCTGCTGCCTTTAGGAAACCCACCTCACCTCTAAAGACAGAAACCTCCTCAAGGTAAAAGGATGGAAAATTATTTTCTAAGCAAATGGAAACAGAAATCAAGCAAGTGTAGCTATATTAATATCAGATAAGATAGACTTTAAATCTAAAGTGTTTCAAAAGGACAAAGAAGGCCATTACTTACTCTTCAATGGAATGATCCAACAAAAGGAGATCATTATCATAAATATATGTGGACCAAATATAGGTCCAACATTGCTTATAAGTCAAAAATTGCTAGAAAACACATCAGAAATAAACTCCAACACCATCATAGAATGAGACTGTATTATGCCATTGTAATCACAAAACAGATAATCCAAAGAAAAAATAAGCAGGGAAATAACAGATCTTAACACCACCTTAGATGAACTAGACCTAACGGAAATATACAGAACCTTCCATCTGAATTCTAGAGAATAAACTTTTTTCCCAGCATCACATTGAACCTTCTAAAAATGAGCATGTATTAGGACATAAAACATACCTCCATAAATTCAGGAAAATTGATGTAATTCCTTATATTATTTATGACCACAATGAATTAATGCATTAAATCTAGAAATTAAGAAGAGAAACAACAGAAATTACAGCATTTCCTGGAGACTGAAAAATACACTATTAAACACTGAATGGGTTGTTCAGGAAATCAAAAAGGAAATAGTAAAAATTTTTGAACTAAATGACAATTAAAACACAACAACCAAACAACCAAAACTTATGGGATAAATTGAAAGCAGTCATAAGGGGAAAATTCATATTGCTAAATGCCTTCATAACAGAGACAAAGAGATAACAAAGTCAGTGATATCTCAAATCAGTAACCTAACCACCCACCTAAAGGCATTGGAAAAACAACCCAAGGAGCTCAAGAAGGAAAGAAATAATTAAGATCAGAGATTAATGAATTTGAAACTAAGAAAACAATTTAAAAAATAGATGAAATGAAGAGCTGATTCTTTTAAAAATAAGTAGGATTTATAAAGCCCTGGACAATTTGATCAAATGATAACAAAGAAGAAGTCCCAAATCAACAAAATAAAAAATTAAAAGGGTGAGGTCACAACAGATATCAATGAAATGATACATAATGGACCCAAAGGACAGTACCATAAAACTCCTAAAGGTGATAAATTCCTTCAGCAAAGTTGAAGGATGCAAAATTAACACACACAATTCAGTAGCCTTCCTGTATGCAAATGGCATGCATACAGAAAAAGAAATACGTGAGACTGTCCTATTTTCAATAGCTTCAAAAAAATCAAATACCTTGGAATAACACTAACCAAGGATGTGAAAAATATGTATAATGGAAACATAAAATAGTAAAGAAAGAAATAGAGGAAGACATGAGAAGATGAAAAGAACTTCCATGCTCCTGGATATGTAGAATTAATATTGTGAAAATGGCAATTCTACCAAAAGCAATATACAGATTCAACACAATACCAAAGGATAAAAGATCTCAGCATCATACTTTTCATAGAAAGAAAAAGTAATCTCAGAATTCATTTGGAATGGCAGAAGGCCTTGGATATCCAAAAATATCCTTCACAAAAGAAACATTTGGGAGGTATCACCATACCCAATCTATAGTTAAACTACAAAGCTATAGTTTTTTTAAAAAAAAAAAACAGCATAAAAAGAGACACATAGACCAATGGAACAGAGTTGAGCACCCTTCCTGTCATTTGAGTAACTATAGCTAAGTAGCTGGGCTTTTTAAGTAGCTAAAAAGTCTAAAAACAGTAGATGTTGGTGAGTATGCAGGAGAAAATGAACCCTCATATACTTCTGGTGGGAGTGCAAACTTGTTCAACCACTACTGAAGTCTGTGTTATGGCTCCTAAAAAGGATGAAAATAAAGCTACCAATTCTCCTGGGCATCTACCCTAAAGTCCTCTCTCTTCAATATAGAGTCATTTGCTCAACCATGTGTATAGATTCTCAATTCATAATAATTAAGAACTGGAATCAATCTAGATGCCCATCACTGGATGAATAGATATCAAATATGTGAAGCATTTACACAATACAATTCTATTCAGCAATATGGAAAAATGACATAATGAAATTTTCAGAAAAATTGATCGACTTGGAACAGATCATACTCAGTGAACTCATACAATATGACAAACAATGCATATTTTCCCTCATCTGTGGTTCATAATGAGGTTCAGCTTGAATAGCAAGCAAACCTGAAATGCCTTCTTAAGAAATTGATAGTAGGGTTGGAAGGGGCTGGGGGGAGGGAATGGGAGACAGTGGATGATATATCCAAAACTAAATACAAAATGAATTAATACCAATTGGTACCAAGAGGGTGGGGTGAAACCTAACCCCATTACAATTCGCTCTGGCTGCAACTCCCAGTGTCAGATATCAATCAGAGAGACCTAAAAGGCTTCTGTCAAAACACATGATTACCTGCTAAAGTAAAAGTTAAGAACCTATTGCTGAAGACACCACATGCTCCCTTCACCCAACATCAAGAGACCTGGTTGGAACCTGGAAGGAAGTCAGTTCCCAGGTGGTTAGCCCACATAGTGCTGGAAAGCAGTACATGAGCTTCCAGGAAAAATAGGTCAGCGATGTTGGGAGAAAGCAAGGGCCACTGCTGTACAACAGTGACCAGCATGACAAGGTGCCACTGCTGTGCATAGTGACACTCAGCCTAGATGGGTAGAATCAAGGGCCTCCTGATTGACTAATAGATCTGCTCATTGGCAACAAACCCTTAGCTAGAACTGCATTCTAAGCCATGGAGAACAATAATCACGACTCCAAGGGAGTCCACAAACCATGGGCCTTAAGAGAGGCTATACCCACTATAACCTCACTAAATTAACAATGCTTGTCTCATTTAATCTATGCTGATCTGACACTACTTTGGAGAATCTGTTTTTATTTTTCAGAAGGCAGTGAGAACTTTCCAATTCTACCAAGACCAGAACCTATAGCTGACACCCTGGCAAGAGATAACTTCCTCATCATCAGCTAGGGCTCAGGTGAAACCACAGAGGAAGTGGTGAGCTGGTGTTGCTTCTACACCAAGCCGGACAACCTGCCCCAGGGTGGAGACAGACACTGAGGATACTCAAAGCATTCCAAAGCAGAAATCTAGAGGGCACTAAGAGCTCAATACTAAAGCCAACTTAATACTCACCCACCATGACTCAGGGAACTTAGAGGAAGAGGAGGTGGAAAGATTTTAAGAGCCATGGTGGAGGAGAACTCCCAGAGACATGGCCCCCCTCAGAACAACATACAAAGAGGGGTGGAACTGGGTTGACTCCTAGGCTACCCATAACTCTCTACCCCATTGACTGATACAGACTACCCACTGAGAAGGATACCCAGCTGATTGGGGACAGGGAGGAGGGAAATTGGGGAAATGGGAATATCAACTCATTATTTGTTCAATCAGTATATCTAATTATGGATAATAATAGTAATAAATAAAAAACTACTAGAATATGGCCTAGAAATGTTTCTTTAGTCAACCTGCTACTAAGCTGTGTATAAGCATGTGTGTTCTTTTTGTTCAGTTAGATGTCAGCATTTAAGAAAAAAAAAGTTCACACAAAAAGATGTCTTTCTAGAAAATTTTACAATGTGTGTATATCGTGATATAATACCCAAATTCTCTAATATGCAGCAACTGGTTAACTTTTTACCCCTTTAGATGGGTTACTTACACAGCCATTGATTAGTCTCACTTTTGATCATGGCTTCTAATACAAATATTGAAGTTATAGCCCTTCATTTAGACATAATAGATTTAAACATCTCATTGGATACTTTTGGTTTGGGAAATTAATAATCTAAAGATGAAGCTCCCATCATGAATACATAACAGTTTCTCCACAGAGTCAAAATTTCCCTTCTCTCCTAAATCTTCTGGATTTACCTAGTCTCCAAAACTAGCCTCAGCAGACTTTGAAAGCGTGCTTTGTTATTTCCTTTCTTCCTTGCTTCTTTACTCCTTCCCTCCTTTCCTATTTTCCTTTTTCTAAAGCATGGTCTTTCAAATTTGATTAACATATAATCATTTTGAATATGCTTGAGTACAGTGGTAAGTTTCCATACCTTTATAAAACATGAACTGATTATATTAGTCTATCTAATTTCTATCATTTTGAAATCATTTATTTCTATCTCATTTTTTCCCATTTTTAAAATTTTGTGGTTGTAACCTTTCAGCTCCTTTCTTCTATCTATTCATAAAGTATTTATAACAGATTATGTAAACTCTAGTCAACTTTAAACACTGCAAAATAGAAGAAATTCTGTTTTGAGAACACTAGTGGTCAAGTTAAAAATCCTAATAAGCTATAGCTATGATTCATTGAATTCTATATATTTAACATACATTAAGAAATTCCTAGGTCTTAACTGTTAGCTTTCCACTATTATAGAAGATAACTGAATAGGTCGATTTAAAATTGAAAAGGCTTAGCTCATGTTCAATTGGTCATGACATTTTGGGCTTATGGTGGCACAATGCATCAGGATCACAGCTCATGACAACATAGTTTATTTACCCTACACCCTATGCAACCAAAGGAAAGTATCTGATGTCCCACAACCAGCTTTTAGGAAAATAACATCCCAGTAAACTTACACCACTCAATAAGCCCTATTCCTTTAAAGGTTCTTCATTTCACAAATGGTGCTACAAAATTGTGATTTTTTTGGAATGGTCAAAGAGATCCCCAGCTTCCAAGGGGTAAGAAAGTTAGTAGATAGCATCTGAAGCCTATAATCATTTCCCTGCTTTGAAATAACCTGCCTACTTGATGCTATAGTCCATGTATTTGAAAGGTGACTTGATTTATGACTTTCTTTTCTTCTATAACTATAGAACCTTAATTAAATTCTTAACATGTTTGAACATGGAATTGGAGTAATCAAAATCTGTGATCCAGGCCATCCATGGTCACTTATATTTGGTTCCAGAATAAATTTCTTCTTATTCTTCTTGAGGTGAGAGCTGTGATTTTGTGTCAACACAAGTAAAGAATATCCTGTACATGCATGGAAAATTATAATCTTGGTCAGTTTGGTATTAAATATTATAAGTTAATTCATTTCAAGTATGAAGATTGCATGAAAACAAAGAATTGTTACTTGTAAGGAATTGGTAATGTGAAGGACAATTTGGGAGTGAGAAAGAGATTATATTTCAGATTTTATCCCTATAATTTGTAAACTCACACATCAAAATCTGTCCATATGATGAGTCTTGGGAAGAAGTCAGTAAATACCCATTATAATCGGTTTCCTTCAGGACTATCATAATTATGCTCTTATTTTCTATTTTATTGCTCTCTAGTCACTTCTTGTGGGTTTAGGCAGAATTAAGGCAGCAGGATTATGATTTTAGTTTCCTCAAATACTGACATGAATATAATAACATTGATTTATATTTATAGAGCATATATGTATGTCAGGTACATGGGTCACCACAAAAAATTAATACTGAAATTAAAAGTGTTTGAATTTCAGTTTGCATTTAAATAGTCTATTCTGTATACAAAAATGGAAGCCCTCAACAAATTATTATTATTCAAAGTCTTATTTCAAGCATCTGCCTTCCTCCAGAACTCAGTGTACTGAAAATGAATCCTTTGTTTGGAAATATTGTGCTTTTGTGTGATGTTATCTATGAATGGGTCAACTAAGGAGCTACTTAGTGAGTGGCCTTTGGTATCTTCATTTTCCTTTATTTCTTAATATTATAAAATAGTTGAAGAGATAGACTAACAACTGTAAAACTCTAACAGCATTGATAGTAGGATTTCAAATTTTAGAGACATTTTATCTCCAATGAAATATGAATTATACTTCAAAGAGAACAGCAAACATTGTCTTTGTCTGGTTGAACTCAGACAACGTGTCTAAGTCAAAACAGTCTAATGAAGATTATTATGCTCATAGTTCCTCTCCTTTTATGAATTTAAATTTAGGAGCCTGCCATGGGACCCCAGGAACTAAGCACGATATGCTTTCACTCCTTGGAAATAATAGAAATGAAAGTGTAAATCTATTAGAGTTTCATAATCCCCCACTGTTTAGGTACATGGCAAAGAGCTTGTTGATATTAAATCAGGTAACTGGAGAAAGGATGGTATGTGGCATCCCACTGTCAGAAGCCACATTCAGTAACCTGCAGAAAAATTCCAAACTACATCAGGGTACCCAGTGAAATTCAGTTGTTCACTGAGGCACTATTATCTTGATTTCAAAAATAAAATTAAGAAGAGATAAGGAATATAAAAAGAGAGAGAAGATGAGAGGAAAAGAGAGGAGAAATGGTCTTTTCCATAAAAGTACATAGTTTAAAATGAGGGGCATACAGGGCTGGAGAGACAGTTCAGTGGTTAAAGATGCCTGCTTGCAAAGCCTGATGGTCTGGGTTCAATTCCCCAATGCCCACAAAAGCCAGATGCACAAAGTTTGCATGCATGTGGAATTCATTTGAAGTGGCAGGAGGCCCTCATACACCTATACTTGTTCTCTCTGTCTCTCTTTCTCCTTTTTCTCTCTTAAATAATAGATAATAAATAAATAATTAAATATATTTTAAAAGAAGGCTTACAACACCTTGGACTGTGTCATCATTGCTCTAGCTATTTCCACCCAAGGATAGGAGTAGATGTTGGTATAACATGTCAGTTCATGACATTCAACCTCTTTTGAATATGTGGATATTTGAGAATATCAATGCATGCGCCATTCAAAAATTTGACCTTACTACTAAGTGTGAAGGGATAGATTATTCTTAAGGTCAGAGAATTCCCATTATTAGAATAGAAATAAATTCTTTGGATAACTGCAACATTGATAGAGATTAGTGAAAAGGAATGGTAACGTCAAATGAAAGATGAATAACTCAACAATGCCATTCTGTGCAACTACCAACACTTTCAATAAAAGTGCTGAAGCAGAGTCTGAGATCTCAGATGTGAGCTTCAGGGGACTGTATGCATTTTAATTTCCTGACATGCAATGTACTCAATCCCCTTATATTTAGGTAAATATGCTAATTTGAATATTCCATAACCTTGGAGTTGAGAAATGCAGATAGTATCTACAATAGCATTAGGTGTTTAAGAGAAGCAGATCAAACTCCTAAACAAGTCTATTACATTCATTGAGATTGAAAATGTAACTAAAATCCTCCCCTAAAGGAAAAGACAAGGACCTTATGGATTCTCAGCTGAATTCTACCAAACCTTCATTGAAGAACTTAAATCACTTTTTCTCAGGCTTTTTGACATGATTGGAGAACAGGGAATGCCCTTCAATTCCTTCTATGAAACTAACATCACCCTAATACTAAAACCAGACATAGATACTACAAGAAAGGAAAACTATACATTTATGTCCATGATGAACTAAGATGCAAAAACCCTGAACAAAATCCAAATGTAATTCAACAACACATTAAAAGCATTATCTACCTTGATCAAGTAGGCTTCATTCCAGGGATGCAGGGATGGTTCAACATACATAAATAAATTAATGTACTTTACCAATAAATAAACTTAAACACATACATGACATGATAATTTCAATAGATGCAGAGAAGTCCATTGACAATATACTACATCACTTTATGATCAAAATGCTGGAAAGACTAGGCATGGAGGGTTTATAGCTCAACTTAATAAAAGCTTTATGCAAAGCATCGAAAGCCCAAATCATGCTTAATGGGGAAAGACTCAATGAGTTTTCATTAAGATCAGGAACAAGACAGGGGTTCCCACTTTCACCTCTGCTTATCAACATAGTGCTTGAAGTTCTAGCCCAAGCAATAAAACAAAGATATAAAAGGTATACAAATCAGAAAAGAAGTTAAACTAGCACTGATTGTAGATGTCATGATCCCATACATACTGGACCCAAAAGATTCTACCTACAAAGTCTTGAATGTGGTAAATTCCTTTAGCAAAGTGGCAGGATACAAAATTAACACACAACGATCAGGAGCCTTCCTGTATGGCAATGGCAAATATGCAGAAAAAGAAATCAACAAGGCTGTCTCATTTTGAATAGCCACAAAAAATCAAATATCTTGGAAAAACACTAACCAAGGATTTGAAAAACCTATATAATGGAAGCACAAAAACACTCAAGAAACAAATTGAGGAAGACAGATGGAAAGACCTTCTATGCTCTTGCATAGGTAGAATAAATATTGTGAAAATGCCAATTATACGAAAAGCAATATACAGATTCAACACAATACCAATAAAAATCCTAGTAGTATTCTTTTCAGACATAGAAAAAATAATCCCAAAATTCATATGGAATGGCAGAAAACCTCGGATATAAAAACACATCCTCAACAAAAGGAACACCTCATGAGATATCACCTTACCTGATGTAAAGTTTTACTACAAAGCCATAGAAACAAAAATGGCATAGAACTGACATATAAACAGACAGAAAGACCAATGGAACAGAATTGAAGACCTTAGTTCAAGTTCAAGTAACCACAGCTTCTTGATCTTTGACGAAGGTGCCCACAATGTAAGCTGTAGTAAAGACCTCATCTTCAGCAAAGGGTGATGGACAAATTGTATAAATACATGTAAAAACATGAAGCTAGATACATTCCTCTCACCAATTATAAAAATCAACTCCAAAAGGAATAAAACCCTCAATATAAGACTTGAAAATCTTAAACAACTGGATGAAAAACTAAGGGGAACTCTCCATGATATGGAAGTGAAGAAAGACTTTCTGAACATTATCCTAGTAGCCCAGGAAATTCAACAATCACTCAACTAACTCATGGGATCTTATGAAGCTAAAAGTTTTTTTCCCCAGACATAAACATCATAAACAGAGACTCCAGACTAAACACCTGATGGGAGAAACTCTTTACCACCTAAACCACTGATAGTGCTCTAATATTCATAATCTGCAAAGAGCTCAAAAAATTAACTCAATTTTAAATAATCCACTCAAAAAATTGGGCAGAGAACTGAATAGGGAATTGTCATGGTTTGATCCAAGTGTCCCCCACAAACAAATGAATATGTTCTAGGTAATAGATCCTCAGCTGATGGCAGTTTGGATTTTAAAACCTCGATAGAGCTGTGTAGTTGGGGCCGGGCTTATGGGGTCTTAAGCCAGCTTCCCCTTGCCAGTGTTTGGCACACCTTCCTGCCACTGTTTCCAGTGCTGGGGCAGAGGTGATGTCCACCCCTCTGCTCATGCCATCATTTTCCCTGCCAGGATGGAGTCTCCCTCGAGTCTGTAGCCTAATAAACCCATTCCTCCACTGCTGCTTTTGTTTAGGTTCTTTCTGTGCAGCAACAAGAAAGCTGAGACTACAGTTTTGGTACCATGCTGTGGGGTCTGTTGCTGCTAGAATCTTGTGGCTTTGGTCTTCTGGAAATGATCTGCAGGAGGAATGTGGAAGGATTTGAAATATCAGCCTAAGAGATGCCTCGCAGTGCTGTGAGTACAGCTTGATGAACCATTCTGGTCAGAATTAAAAGACCTAAATGCAGTAAGAACTATGGACTGTGAGGTTTGGCTTATGAGGGTGAAAAAGAACTTGGTCAGGACTGTGCCAGAAGCAGTGTGTGTGAGAGGCTTGCTGCGTTCTGCCTGCCTGTGTCCTGGGAACCTGTGCAGGGTTGTTTTACATAAAGATGGACTGGTGTAAACAGATAGAGATGGCACAGAAAGAAAGATCTTTGGGTCAAAACTGCTGCCCATTCACCTGCAATAGTTTGAGAGATGACAACCTTTGAGATTGGGCCAGCTGGTCTGTATTTGAACATCAGAAGAATGCAGATTCTTTGAAGAAAGGGCCCTGAATGCTCTGTTCCCTCCTGGATTAACAAGTTGGCAGCCCACCTGGTTCTGTGGAATATAACAAATGCAAGAAGAGAGGGTTATTGGATTTGCAACACAGCTTTGTTTTTTAAAAATGGCCATCGGAATGTGAAGCAGGTGTGCTAGGTTTGCCTGCATGGAGCCCGATGGAGCCATGAGGATGAACTGTCAGTTGCCATGGAGACCCAATAAGATGCCAGGACTATGGATGGCTGCCAAGGCAAGCTGCCAGCACCAGATGAAATTTTTCCGGACTGTGAGTAGCCAAGCTGGAGGGGCGGAATTGAATTTCAAAGAGACTTGTGTTATTGGTTAGAATCATTGAACTTGGAGTTAGAGATTAATGGTGCCCTGTTTGTTTTAAATCTTATACTGGTTCAATCTGTTTTTGCCATGCCTCATGTTTAGCAGTGTGAGTGTTCTGTGCCATTATGGGTTTATTTTTGGTATTATGGCTCAGTTGCAAGCAGTGTGGACTTAGGAGTTGAGCTAAACACATTGTATTTACATCATGTATGATTATTAGTTTGTGGGGGCCAGGGGTGGACTGTCATGGTTTGATCCAGGTGTCCCCCACAAACAAATGAATGTGTTCTAGGTAATCGATCCTCAGCTGATGGCAGTTTGGGTTTTACAACCTCGATGGAGCTGTGTTGTTAGGTGTGGGCTTATGAGGTTACAAGCCAGCTTCCCCTTGACAGTGTTTGGCACAACTTCCTGCCACTATTTCCAGTGCTGTGGTGAAGGTGATGTCCACCCCTCTGCTCATGACATCGTTTTCCCTGCCAGGATGGAGTCTCCCCTCAAGTTCATAAGCCTAATAAACCCATTCCTCCACAAGCCACTTTTGTTTAGGTTTTTTCTGCACATCAACTAGAAAGCTGACTACAATAGGAATTCAAAAAGGAAGAAATACAAATGGCTAATACTTAAGAAAATGTTCAACTTCCTTGAGCATCAGGGAAATGCAAAATGAACAACTTTTAGATTCCACCTTACTCCAGTCAGGATGGCAATCATTAGAAAATCAAATGACAATAGATGTTGGTCAGAATTCAAGGAAAGAGGAACCCTCACTCATTGCTGGTGGGATTACAACTTGTACAACCACTATTGAAATCATTATGGTGATTCCTAGAAAAGATAATAAAAGAGCTACCAACTGATCCAGGTATTCCTCTCCTGGGCATCTAACCTAAAGTGATCCAGGTATTCTTCTCCTGGGCATCTAACCAAAAGGCTTCTCTCTTCAATACAGAGATATTTGCTTAACCATGTTCAGAGCAGCTCAATTTACAATAGCTAAGAATTTTAATCAACCCCGATTCCCATTGCTGAAGGAATGAATAATGAAGTTGTGGTACATATACAATATACTCAGCAGTAAAGAAAAAATGACATAATAAAATTTTCAGGAAAATGCATCTACTTGGGACAGATGATACTCAGCAAACTCATACCAGCACAGAAAGATAAATACTACATATTCTTCCTCATTGAGGGTTCCTAACCAGGAATACCTTGATTTGAAAATATATATGACATACAACTAAAAGGACAGATAATTAAGATAGAAGGGTCTGAGGGAAGGTAATTTGAGGATGGGGGAGAATATACAAAACTAAATCCAAATTAATTGGTACCCGTAGAATCTATACTACAATAGTAGACTAAAATATATAACTCTCCAAAGGATAATGGAGGCAAAGAAGGGAATCAGATGAAGCCTAACCCTAAAACATTTGGCTCTGGCTTATAACTCCCAGTGCCAGAAACTGGTTACTACTCACATTGAGCTGTTAATAAGGGAGGCCTACAAATTCCCTAAAACAAGACAGGCTTCCATCAAAACACTTTATTATACACCTTAGGTAAAAGTAAGACCCTACGGCTGAAGACATCACATGCTACTGACACATAATGTCCAGAGACCCAGCTGGAATCTGAAAGGAAGCCAGTTCCCAGATAGTTAGCCTGCATAATACTGGAAAGCACTACATGTGTTTCTACAGTAAATTGCCAATAATATTGGGAAAAAAGGAGGGGTCACTGCTATAAGAAAATAACCAGCATGACATGATGTACACACCTGTGTAATAGTGGCATCCAGCCTATGTAGGTAACCAATGGCTCTCTGACTAGTAAGAGCTCCACCCACTGTTAAGGAACCCATAACTGGATTTGGGATCCAAGTTAGAATTCCATGGAGACCAAGAATCTGGACTCTATGGAGAAGTTCCTAGTACCCTGGGGCCTAAAGAGAGGCTACACCTTGAAAATCTGTCCAAATTAACAATACTTATTCCACTTATCCCATTTACCTTCTGCTGAACTCACTCTTCATTGGAGAATCTGTTTTTCTTTTGTTGTTGTTGTTGTTGTTTGAAAGCAGTGAAAACCAAGGGCAACCAAATTCTACCAATAGAAGAAATGACACCTGACTCCCTGGCAGGACATGAACCACCCCTGACACATCAGCTAGGGCTCAGGTGAAACCACAGAAGTACTGGCAAGAGGAGCAAGAGTGAGCCTGACAACCTGCTCCAGGGTGAGGGAGACAGACACCAAGGATACTCAAAATGCACCAAAGCTGAAATCCAGAAGCTGCTAAGAGCTCAACACTATAACAGACTGAAAACATATCCACCATCACTAAAGGAATTTTGGGGAGTAGGGGGTAGAAAGATTGTAAGAGCCAAGGTGGGTGGAAATATTCAGAGGCATTGCCTTACTGGCCCCCACACAATGACTACTACTACCTTAACAATTTATAACCCATAACCCTAAGGTGAATACCAGCAACCCCCTGAAGAGGGCCCTCAGTAGAATGGGGGGCAGTGGGGCAGGGAGGAGGGAAATGGTGGTACCAACACATGACTTGTTCATGCAAAGTTTTTACTTAATAAAAAAGAAATAAAAAATAAAATTACAATAAGGAAGAAAAAGAACCCGACTATAAAACCATACATATACAATCCCATCTCCATTTTTAATAAACATATAAATGTATACAAAGATGAGGAAGATAGACACACACACACATATATATATAGTTTCCTTGGGATGGTAGTATTATTCATAATTTTATATTATTTTTAATAAAAGACATATTGCTTCTTTACTAAGAAAGATAATGAACATATCTTTAAATTATTAAATTATGTTTTAAACCACTTTCTTGTGCCTGAAGAAATGGCTCAGTGGCTAAGGTATTTGCCTGAAAAACCTTTGGACCAAAGTTTGATTCCCTAGTACCCATGTGAAGCCAGGTGCATAAAGTGGTGCATGCATCTGGAGTTCATTTGCAGTGACCAGAGGCCTTGGCAAGCCCATTCTCTCTCTCTCTCTTTCTCTCTCTCTCTCTCTCTCTCTCTCTCTCTCTCTCTCTCCCTCCTCTCTGTCCCTGTCTGAATGCATAAATAAATAAATAAATAGAAATATTAAAAAGAAGTTACTGTTTAAGCAAAACACAATGCAGATGTATGACTCATTTAGAAGTATACAAAAATGAATTCTACACCTCTTACTGTATTTAAAAATAGCTTCCACCAACTTTACACTTTTGATAGATACATGGCTAGTAAGGTAGAACTTAATGAATTTGAGTGGCATGTATATAGGTGTTGCAGTCAGCTTTCTAGTTGCTGCGCAGAGAGAACCCAAGCAAAAGCGGCTTGTGGAGGAATGGGTTTATTTGGCTTACGGACTCAAGGGGAGACTCCATCCTGGCAGGGAAAACGATGGCATGAGCAGAGGGCTGGACATCACCTCTGCCACAGCACTGAAACAGCGGCAGGAAGGTGTGCCAAACTCTGGCAAGGGGAAGCTGGCTTATAACCCCATAAGCCTGCCCCCAACAACACAGCTTCATCGAGGTTGTAAAACCCAAACTGCCATCAGCTGAGGATCGATCTATCAGAACACATTCGATTGTTTGTGGGGGACACCTGTATCAAACCATGACAATAGGTCTTCCCTGTATATTTCTTTCAACCAGTCTGCATTGTAAAACTTCCATAATGAAAAGTTCAAAAAATACTTTTAAATCTAAACACACACACACACATGCATGCACACTATAAGACAGACATAACTCGGTACACATAACCTTAAGCCTTCTGGTTTCTTAATTATACTCACTGAATATGGGTTTAGAAGGCGATTGTGGTGGGGAGGGAGTCTTCTTACTACACAAACTTCCACACTTATCACTTTATGTATCTTAACATTTTTTACTAGAATAAAATAAATCATTTGTCATTTTCGAAATTGTCTTTATACAAAGTGTAGCTTGAAGAAAGATCAAGCATTGTCCACGACAACCACATCAAGGATTCTAGGAAGAGTATCCCTTACTTACATTTCCAAATTTGGACTTTTCCAAAACTTGAATTTTTCAGCTACAAACATTTCTTCACTTTATTATGCTAGACACATAACATACATTGCTATAAGGATCAAACGATTTGTTTCCATTACACACAATGGCCATACCACATCTGTGTGTTAATTTTTAAGTTTATATTCCTTGTCATCAACTTGCTTCAATTTTAACACTAAACCTCAAATTATGAAGGTCATCTTTTAGACAGGACCCAAATAATTTAAATTTTAGGAAAATAATTCAGTGTTTTATAATATTGAGTTTATTATCAAATAAAAATCCCAATGCAATTTTCAAATGTGGCGTAATATCCTGAGAACAGAAGGCCATAGTGTAATGTTGTTCTTCAACCTTGAATCCTATTGTCTTTTACTACCTCATAAAAATGCATTACTGTGATCATCTTCCATTAGATTCACTCATCCCTACTAATGACCTATATTCAATACATTTTAATTGCTTTGAATAGATAATTTTAGGTAAATGATTGCTATGTAAGTTATTTAACAGACAATGCCTTGACCGTCTGTCACAGACATATAAAGTTGGAGAGTCAAAAATAATACCAACTGAAGATACATTATATCCTAACAATAAAGAAATAAGCATTAAATTTACTATTTTCCCTGTTGTATAACCATGTTTTTCCCATGAGAATGTATCTGGGAGCAGGGGTGTGAATCTAAAATTCATTTGAGAAGCAACACCTTCTACTTTGTGAGTCACTCTGTAATTTTTTTTGTACAATGACAGTGTTTAACAGTTAGGGTGGAGAATTTCTCAAATATATAACATGGTGTTAATGAAGATGGTTTATTCTGAAAGAAGCCCCTGAAGAGTCACGCTTACATTCACCCAACAACCAAATCTGAGACAACTGACTTCATCATGAGGGCTTTAATTTTCTTTTCCTTCATGTTCCTGGTTTTATTCTCAGGTAAGAAAGTCACAATCAATGGCTGTCCTTTAACTCTCAAAGTAAGAAGTTGGAAATCTTCAGTAATGTAGTAATACTCTATTAGATCTAAGAAAGAAAATCTCCATCAGACAAAGAAATTGAAAAGGTATTTTCAGAAAAGTATGGATGCAGAGGCATAAAATGATGCCTGAGTATCTAAAGGGTGTATGGTATCTTGTGGTTGAAGGAAAGTAAGAATAAGAGAATGGGAAAGGCTTTGAGTAAAAGGTTATTTTCAGTCTAAAAACACCATGAGAGCATATAAATATTCAAATTGATGTCTCATAAGGGAATGCTCTGATCAAATGAAAATGTACTTAGTTCCTGAACTTGTCTATGTATGTGATTTTGGACAACTGACTTAACTTATTAAGTTTCTTTCCTCATAAATAAAATAACAACAACACACTTTCCTTTTACTGTAGAAGTCGTGTGATGGTAATGTTAGCCGCCGGTATTAGAATTATTCTTATGTGATTGACTCTGAATATACTTCTTCATATCTCAATAAGTTGTCAAAAATATAAATTGTAGCTCAGAGGTTTGAATTTTGAGATGACACAGTACATTTACTGAGATAATAAATTATAATAATAAAATAGCCTTAAGGATCTGTGCTTAGTAGTAAAACACATATTTAACATCACATGGCCCTGCATTCAATTTCCAGCACAAGAAATGAAACAAAAACAAATTTTAGTTGACATTAAGTTTATGACCTTTTAATTGACAGTCCTTAGGAATAGTGAAATAAAATGAAGAAACTAAAATTACTAGGAATTTAATCTTCTTGTAAGAAGTACTGGTTCTCTTCTTTTTAGAAACACTGTGTGTAGGATTGCTTCATACACTGAGCACAGGAGTGTTCACAGATATTTCACCAAGAAACTTTGGACTTATAGTAATATTAAAAATGAATTAAGTGAGAGAGTAGTTATACAGAGATGCTGTTCAGAAATTGCTAAATAAAGTTGAGAAATAGACATAGAACTGAGAAACGGGGTGAGAGAAGAGAGGAATTAAATTATATTTTGAGGAATAAACAAAACCAGATCTATCAGGTAGGTACTTTTGG
The DNA here is from genome assembly GCA_004024765.1 of Zapus hudsonius. Taxonomy (NCBI): domain Eukaryota; kingdom Metazoa; phylum Chordata; class Mammalia; order Rodentia; family Dipodidae; genus Zapus; species Zapus hudsonius. Next base: position 36,000 of record PVHP010011660.1, read on the forward strand.
AACATTATTAGATGACAGTATGGATTCTGCATTCATATTCATAGAGGAAAATGTATCAGTACAGTAGACAGTGGTTATGTGGACCTGGAAGGTAATGAAAAGAGAGATGTAAGAAAACAAGTTGAAGCATATGTTAGATTTTATAAAACCAGAAAGAGAATTGCAAAATTTAAAAGACCAAATCTGAAGATTATTTTCTAAAAATTATTTTTTCTAAAATTCTAAAATTTTAAGTTAAAATCTGTCAGCAAACCATAGTAGGTATTATTGACACAGGTGACTCTCTATCTAGCCAAGGCTACACTTGAAGTAGTAATTTTCTTGTGTCAATTAACCTAGTATTGGGTTGACAGATATATGCCACAGTGCCCTTCATAAACTGATATCTTAATTATCTTCTTTTACTATTAAATTTGCTGTCTAGTTTTTGTCCAGTAAATTTATTATTTTCAAGTAAGAAAAAAATGAATGATTGAGTTATTATTTATAATGGCAAAATAAGAAATAAGCCAGTTGTTCTTTTCTAGATGGCTGATTAAATAAATCATGAAAAGTCTTTAAAATAATGTAGCTTGTAGAGAAAAAAAAATAAAGCACGTTGCTAAATACTGGTTTCATTGCCTGGAATATGACCTTAACCAGCCTCAGTATGCCACAGCATGTCCACAATTAATGAGGGATTTGGTTTTGTTTAAATTGACTTGAAATTGGAAGTGTGTATTTATACAAACACGAACCAGAGCATTTACAATTTTAAATGATGTGGAAATTGGGAACAATCTACAGTGAAAATAAAAGATGATTAAGATAATTACCAAGTAATCCAATGCAGAATAAAAGTAACTCTGAATAAATGCTTGGAGGAAATCTCACAATAACATAGAGGAAAATGGACTACTTATGAAATATAAAAGAAAATATGCATCACTTGTACTAACAAAAATTAACACCTCAATGGAATACCTTTTTCTATAGCTATGAAGTCTTTCCACCTACTACTCATTATTTTTATACTGTTCATTTTGAAATATAATCTGAAAAAGATAATATGATAAAAAATATATAGTATAATATAATAAAAGATAATAGTGTTATATAGGTAATATATGGGCTACCAATTTGAACCACAGAGTCCACGAATTTTAAAACATCAATTTTCTGAAATACATGTATATTCTCTCTAATTTTACTAAAAAAGAAAGAAAAATATTACTATCAGGACAGTATGACCTATGTCATAACCTTTTATTGACGATAGTAGAACTAAAGTTGGTTGAAAAAAAGTATGCCTTTTATCAAGAAAGCAAATCTCTTTCTTTGAGTTAGGAAAAGAGACATAAGAAGTAGCTTTAAAAAGAACACATGGTGGGCTAGAGAGATTGCTTAGTGGTTAATGCACTTTGCTGCAAAGTCTAACAACCCCTATTCAATTCTCCTGTACATGTAAAGCCAGATGCACAAAGGGGTACATGCATCTGTAGTTCATTTGCAGCATCTGAGAGCCCTGGAGTGCCCATTCTCTCTGTCTCCCTTTTCTCTATTGATCTGTGCTTCCAAATAAATAAATTAAAAAGAAAACACACATAGTGATGCAAAAGTAAGATGGCCAGAGAGCTAATATCCACAAGCACTAAGCCTGCCTGGAGCAGTGCTGATTAATTTATCTGTGAATTTGAAGCAGAGCCTATTTGATTTATCAGAAACTATTTAATAGGAATTTGGGGCAGAAAGAAAGCTTAGTTCAAACAATGCAAACCCTTTGCTTTAGGGATGGGAAAGCTAGCCAGATACTATGACTTTTGTCAAATAATACAATCAAGAAAAAAATAGAAGAACCACAATACTGAAGGTTTGAGAAAGAATGAGAAGACTCAAACTTGTATTAAGGTTAAAATAATCAAGGAGCCATTAAAGAAAATAATGGAGAAAATAATGGGATGGGAATATGATGAAATTATAGCATATGCCTATTTTTAGACTCTCACTTTAAAGTAACTATATCTTAAGGACCAGTTGACTTTTGTGCTTATGTCATTCCAGGGCATTCAGTATGGAGTTCAAAACCAAGTGTATTCAAATTAAAAGAGAATCAACAACCTGTCCTGATTCTAGAGACAAAAAATGAAACTAGTCTTCTAGGACAAAGGGAATTGAATAATCAAGATGGTAGTCTCACACAAGGCCAACCGGCAATGTTACCTCTGCAAGGACAACCAGGATATCCCAATCAGCAAGGGAGGCCTGAAGTTTTCAACCAGCCTGGTTGGATATTGCAAGGCAAGTCAGGAGAATCAAAAAGGAGTCCAGATGCTTCTGAGAAGCAAGAAGAATCAGGATTGTATGGCCATCAAGGGACAGCAGGGTCTTCCCGCCAGCTAGGGAAACCAGCATCATCTATTCACCAAGAGACTCTAGGATCCTCTAGCCAGCAAGGGCAG
>PVHP010011661.1:0-44716 GCA_004024765.1 Zapus hudsonius
CATAGGTTTCTGAACAGGCTTTTAGAGAGAGTGGCTCAAACTTCACCACCAGAGAGTACAAAGCAGGGCTTTAGGTTCCTTTAGACTCAAGCGTGGATGTTTACTGTTTAGTGGACCCTGGGCAGGTGACTTGACTTCTCTGAGCCTCAGACTCTTGGTTTTTCTCTGTGTTGTTATGGAGAACACATGTATGAGAGACCCGTATACAATGTGGCATATGGCAAAGGCTCATAAAATTGTAGCCATGGAATGAGAAGTGTATCCTGTGCTAAAAGGCAGAAAATAGGAAAAGCATCCCAGATTTCACTTCAGAGATTAAATCCTAGTCTTAGATATCCTCAGCAAACAAGATGTCCTAGTAGAGTTTAGTGTCACTTCTCTGGACCTTAAAAGATAGTTGGACTTCATTTAATAGATTGATTAGAAGAAGTAAACTCTGAAGGTTTGTGTAAACAACATGGACACCCCTATAAATTAACATGTAAGCATGATGATGCATCTAAGGCAGAAATTGAAGCATAGACAGTAACCCAAACTCTAAACTCTGGGATGAATGCACTATATGGAAGATGACCAGGCGAAGAAGATCAATATTTGCCAAGAAAGTTTACAAAACAATACTCTGAATTCTCTCCAGGTTAACACTGATGTAGGTGAGGTGTGCTTTTTTTGGTCGTATTAACATTGCACTGACTAATACCAGATACAAGAAACTAATGAGTCATTCTGTTTTCTTCTGATGATGCTCTAAGAGGTACATCCTCACTTTGACAAGGCAGATTTTCACTTTCCACCATCACGGTCCTCTTCACCCTCCACCCATCTCACCACATTAAAATAATTTAAACTTCATGAATAAGGACGATGAAACCTCTCAAGTGTAGCTAGTGATTTCCTGGCTAATTGATACTATTGAAATCAAGTAGATGCTACTAGTGGAAATTAAAAAAAACCAAACCCCACATCATATACAAAATTATTTATTAGTTTACAAAAGAAATATTTGTTGCACAGAAAATGAAAACAATGGCAAGTTCTGTACAAAGGTCTTAACCATGAGCACAGAGAGTAAGCATGGCCCTAGAACCAGGCTTGAGCACTTCACACGGGTGCTTGTGTTTAGTGTCAGGAAACTGAGAAGGTGACAGGGAAACTGCATGGGGTATTTTCAATGGGTTGAATATTTCAAAGTGTCATCTAGATGTGGTAGAAAAATAGATATACTTATACCATGTTCCAAATGAGGTGATCGTACTAACTATAGCAGACATCACAGCTCGATTCCCTCTTATAGAAGTCACCGCTGGTGGCCGCTAAGGGGACAAAGTCCGAGCAGTCTGTGCTCCCGTGGGAGAAGTACTCTGCTGCTCTGAAGGCATCCAGGCGCTGAGCCTCACAGGATGCGCAGTAGCAGACTGAAGTTGTGGCTGGGGAGAAACAGCTGTACTGGCTGTGGGCGGGCAAATGATGGTAGGCGTAGTCCTCTGCAGGGCAGTCCTGGGCGAGGGGGTCCAGGGGAGGGGGACAGGTGTAGCTCTCTGCAGCATATGAAGGCAGCTGGGCAGGTGAGTAGCTGGAGTCGAAGGAGCCCGAGAGACTGGAGGAATCTGGAGATCCTGGAGTCTAGAGAAATGAAAACCAGGGAACAAAAAGGCTTGCTAACTGAGATAGGATCAGAAGAACTGAGCAGTGTGGATTTACTCACACAGATGGAGAAGATTAGGGCTGAAAAGAAACTAAAACACCCAACCCAAATCCACAGAGGTAATCTTATTTGCTGACTATGAGTTCTATGACACCACAGGCTACATGGCCCCGTTTCTTTCCCCACAATCAATTGATTTGCTTCACTGGCTTCCTTTGTTATGTTCTTAAACCACAAAATCCCATTGTGCTTCAGGTCACCTGTGCATCAAATCCCAATGCGTGCCTCCATATAGGCTGCAGGTGGCACCTTGGATGTATCTCCACACCCTTGATGGTGGAGAAGCAGGGCCTGGAGGATCTGGTCTCTGGGACATCCAAGAAGACAAATTTCCCTTTCCATCACTTAAGTCTTGACCCTTGAGGAGAAAGGTACTGGCTGCCTTCTCTGAAGGGAATCTTCAGTAGCTAACTTGGAGGCTGGGTGGAAGCTATGTCCATTTTCCTCATGTAAACATGTATATTGTGCAGAGCAAATTTTCTATCCCTTCTGAAATTGTCTGCTCCTTACAGAGGCTTGGTTAATAGAAAACAGTAGAAACAATAGAAAACATTTCTTTAAAAAATGCAAATATTGCATTTAAAAATTATGTCAATAAAATGTATTACAAAGTAGTATCTAACAGAAACCATATTCATTTTAAAGCATAACATTTTTGAACATCTATCTAGAATATACAACTCAAACTCCTTTTTTTCACAGATGAAGACTTTTTTTTTTGAGTCTCATTTAGCCCAAGTTGGCCTTGAACTTGCTATGTAGCTAAGACTAACCTTGACTCCTGATCATCTTGCCTCTGTCTCTCAAGTATCAAGATTACAAGTGTGCACCACAGGGCTTAGGTTTTTCTAACCATCTCAGACTCAAATGCCCCATGTCTTCATCAGACCAAACCAGCCAGTTAGTGCAGTAACAGGAGCAGCCCTTATAAGAATGTTGGCAATAAAGCCTTAATCTCATTTTCCAAGAGATCAAAATCCATAAAAAACATTGATTTCCAAAATAGCTGATATTTTGAGTTCACAATTCAAAAAATGAGTAGCACCAGGAGCCTTTTTATTGCCACAATCTACTTAATTAAATGTGTATTTAAAGGTTTATGCCCTGCAAGCTGCTCTGAACTTTAAATTCTTCCCCGATTGCTTCCTTGTTGATAGCGTTGGTATGCTTTCTCACGAGATGATGCAAACTCTCCTCTAAAGCATCCCTACCCCAGAGTTAGCAACAATCGGGTTACATGGAGGATGCAGATGAATTACCAGGTTCTGCGTGAAGCAGAAGGGAGCTGCTTGGAAGCTGTCTGGGAAATAGTGGGGAACACCTTGTGTGGAGTTGAGCAAAGACTCCGGGAGTGTCTCTGTCTGAAGGTAGGAATCAAAGATCTGGTCCAGGCAGCTTGGATTTTCTTCACAAGAAACACATGTGGAAAATTCTCGGGGTTGAAAATAATTGGATGTGGAAGATATTGGTTCAGGCTCAAAAAACAGTCCTAGAAGAGAAAAAGAAAAAAAGACATTTTTTTCACTTAAAAATTGTAAAATGAATGGGAATGGAATTTTATATTCTAAACATTTACTATGTGTTTAGAGAGAAAAGGTGTTTGAGAAATTACAGAAAAGTAAACAGGGTGGGAATTTGGACATTTTGGTTGGCTTTCTTTAAATTCAAGTGTCAATGAACTGCATCTGATTAAATAACATGGCGGTTGGCTGTCATGGTTAAGGCGTAAAAAGCACGGGGGCCAACCTGTATTTTCTCATCTTTGATTAATGGTGCCAGGCTCCACTTCTGGGTCTGCAGAAGCACTGACATTCAGCCTCTATCAGAAGTAACTCATTCATCTGTTTGAGGCTTTGAGACAATTTCTGATGCTATGTTCTCAAATTAGAGTTGTTGCTTGCCTAAATTGTTCACTTAGTAACTTAAATTTTCGAGGATCATGAATTGAGAAGAGATATAAATGATAATGCAAATATTAGAGATGGAAACCCAAAATGTAAAGTACACATTTATATGACTTGCTAACAATAATAAAATGAAAACATGTTTTCTTAGTGGTCACATTAAAATGATAATTCAACAAAAATTAATAAAGTTCAAAGAAAACAATTTTAAAATAGCCCCCTTTCCATGTTAGTATGAAGAACTCCAATGTGTGATAGTTACTCTTAAAGGCATATAGAAGAGAGCTTTAAGCAGCACCCAAAAAGGTTACTCAGGACTCGGGGAGTTTTTGGAGTCTCAAGTTCCTTTCAGGTTGTGTTAAAGAGACACAGTCAATGTGAACTGCCATAAGTGCTTTGAGCTGCTGAGTCGCATAGCAGGGAGAGTTTATGTAAAAAAGGTATTCATTTTGGGGTGGGAAAACATACACTTGTTTGCACTGCTTTCTGGGAAGACAGAAAAGAAGGGGAGGGAAGCCCCTGTTGGTTAGAAGCTAAAGGGACATGAGCAAAGGCATTCTTCCAGTGCCTCAGGATGTCCTGTGCTCCATCTAACAGTACACTAAAATAACAAGATCCTAAAAAAAAATCCTGATTTTATAATGAAGCTTAGATACTTAGAGATCAGAAACTGGAATAAATTGAAGGGCACTGACATCACAAAGATAGCTGGGAATAGACAGCTCAGAAACGAGGATAAAATTTGCCCTGTTTCTTTGCTGAGTTTACATCTGGAGTCACAACACTTTTTTCACCTTCTGATTGGTTGGATTCCAATTAAATGGTGGTGCCTCTCTTAACCCCCGAACCAGGCACTGAAAGGCTTCAGAGATGGAGTTTTCAGGGGGTTTGAGGAATTGGAAAGTTAGCTGTACTGACCTGCAGGGGTTGGCTCGATGGGGTCTGAATGGTGGATACTGTTGCCTCCGGACAGCTGTCAAAGCAAGAATGTGACCATGAAGCAAAGAGAAGCGTTGAATTTCTGTAGTTCTGTACAGGAGAAGCAGGATGGGATATTTTGCTCTAAGGTAAGCCACAGTCTTCCTTTTAATAAGTTACTTTCCTTAAACACAACTAGTGTAATTTATTTAGATTTGATTTTTTTGTGTTCATTTGTTTGGATTTTTTTCTCATATTGATTACTTGCTAAATTTCTAAGTTATTAACTTTGATAAAAATTAATGTAAATAAATTTTGTTATAGAAATATAACAGTTCAAGTAAACTCAGCAAACAGCCTATTAAGCTATTTCATTTGCAATTAATAACAAGTAACATTTGTTTAACTCATCTATGACTCAGTCAGTAATTTCCCTCAAAGATTTTAATATATCGTGTTTTTTTTTAGTTCTAGTTTTATTTCCCCCAAATAAATACATAATAATGAAACATCACTGTTAAGTTTTAAAATCTTAAGTAGCTAGAAAATTCATATGTTCTTATACTTTATGAATTTTCAAAAAGGAAAGATTTTCTTAAAGTTGTAGTTAGTGAGTCAGAGCCTATAAACATATAAGTTTATGGCCAGGAAATATTTCAGTTCTTTGTATTGTTTTCAAAACTATTTTCTATAAAAGCTGCCTTTTCACTGCTGTATTTAAATACTAAGTTTCTGAGAAGGATCCTTTCAATCCTTTACAAAAGCAGCTTGCATTTTCCAGTTGAGTGGATAATTATATAAACTGAGTAATTAGGATTCTGTTTTCAAGCTCAGGTGGTAGCTTTAAAGTTTAAAGGGACCAGCTTTGCTCTGGGATTCTGGGCTGGGAAGGGAGCTCAGAGCTCACCACACCTCTCTTGGGCTATCTGGCATCCTCACTCCTGCTCCCGGAGCCACTGGGAGCCCTGCACGACAGTCACCTCTGAAACAGGAGGTGGTGCTCATTTTGAAAATGATCCATGCTGTAATGTCATGAACCAGGAAGCTGGAATCCTTTACCAGCTCTTTATGCAAATATGTGGCTGCAGCTTGAGCTCAAGGACTTGGAAGGAATGGGTTTTAAAAATCTGCTTCATTGTGGAGCTCCATTTAAACCCTGGTTTCTCCCCCACCTTCCACCCGACTGGCCTGTTTGCCTGCTTCCCTGTTACCCTGTTATCTCCCGAAGGTATGTTTACAATATCCTACTGGATATTATCTTTCTAGTCCTACGTTCACTTTCTACTTTGCTTCAAAAACACAAAGAGCGGCACCTCTCTCTTAGATTTCAAACAGCACACAAATCCACAATCGACAGTTTATGAAAACACATTGGGGCCATTAAAAAAAAAGTAATGGTTAAAAGAAGAAAGGTAAATCACATGGTTTGATAAGTACTAACTCAATTTGTCCTTTACCTAAAGGTAAGGAAGTGGTGTGTGTGTAAATGGATATGGGTGAAATAAATTCTTTCTTTTTTAAAATTCATCAGTATGGCACGTACAGTTTCTGCTGGCACAGTGTGTGACCTGGATGTGTGTCTCCATCTCGATGATAACCATCTTAAAATTTCAAATTGTAGATACTACTTTGACTTTAAAATAATGTAAATTTCTTCTTGCTTTGTCATATTTAATACAATCACTTATCTCCTGAGATTGTTTCCCAGTGTTGTCCTTTAACAACTGAAAAATTGGAAAGAATCTGTTAAAGTAAAAAGGATTCTAGCAAAGAGCAGGTGTAAGTTCTTCTCGTCCCGGATGGTATCTGCATCATTGACAACCACGGTGGACTGTTGCAGAAGTCTTGGAATCTGGATCCTTTTGATGACTCCCAGAAAGGATTTTTACATGTCTCTCCTACTGAAATTTAAAGTGTGTAACTCCTATATGCTTGAACGGGTAGGGATGAGATAATCTTCCATGAAGTAGAGTGTGGTCCAGCAAGATGGAATGTGTTCTTACAAGACACTGGCTCAGAAGTCCTGCTTTATTTTCAGGGAGAACTCAGAAAAAAGTCAAGTCGAACTGCTCAGGGAACAGAATCTGGTCAAATATCAAGGTGAAATGCTTTCCCTGGAGCTGTCTGCTGTACTCAGCTAAGAGCCAGCAGTGACACCTACTTTAAGAACACCACAGCAGTAGCATTACATCTCTAAGTAGCAAAACTCCTTAGTTATCAATTATGTTTTGTTACAAATTCCACCATCTTTTGCCTTTAAACACTGTTTCCAGTTCCCTTAGACCTACTTTTGTTACATCACATGGATAATTGAGATTACCAGACTGCTTCTTAGTATGGTTGTTTCTGCAGGAAGAAGTTTCGAGAGCCAAGAAAAGATCACATTGGTTCTGGCTCTACCATTACAAACTATACAGAAGACTATAGACTTCTGGTCTACTTACCTTCTCTGATTATTATGACTAAATAAAACAATGTACACACAACTGCTGTAAAAGAAAGAACCAAAGTCAGGTATGATGACTCACACTTTTGATTCTAGTACTCAGAAGGCTGAGGTAGGAGGATGTGCATGAGTTTGAGGCCAGCTTGGGCTACCAAATGAGCTGCAGGTCATTCTGGGCTAGAGTGAGGCTCTATAATCTATCATCATCTACCTAAATTAATAAATAGAAAAAATAAATTAATAAATAGAATAACTGCAAAACCCTTTACAAATATAAGGACATTTTATTGTTACCTAAAATTCTACAAGAGGAGACAATTATTTGTCCAGCTGCTCCAGCTGTTTGTCCCATATCTCAGCAAACATAGTTGAACTCTAAATTCTGAGTCAAAGGTATAATGAAAATTAGGGTATGGCTGGTTTGTAATCCTTGGTTGGGATTTTATTTTAATTATGATTCCCAAATAATATCTATTGGACACTCACAGTGTGGAAAATAATCTTCCAAGTGCTTTATATATAAGAAGGCACTTAACTTGAATAAAATCCTATTATGCTCAATTAAAAGATATGGTAAACAGAAGTCATTGAGTAATTTGTTGAAGGATGTGTGCCTTGGTGTTACTGAGAACTAACACCAGCTCCTCTGGTCCACTCCATTCTCTAATTTGTATCCTCCCATTTCATGAGTTTCATGTCAAAGGCCAATTCTATGAAGTCATACAAGGAACACAAGTGATACCAGGCAGAAACCGTTGTGGAGCAGATGCCCATGGGCTTAGAAAGGGATAGGTACTAGCACAGACCATCTAAGGCCTGGCCACCTGAATTTACCCTTACCCCAACCCTTCCTGTTTGTAATGATCTCTTGGTGGACAACCACACCTGGTTTGTTTGGTTCTCCTGTTGCTCCCAGCTATCCTGGTAGCACAGCACTTATCTGCTTCAGGAAGCTATAGAGAAAGTATACGGGTACATTGTGACTACCCAGGTCAATTTTGTAATAATCTGGAACCATTTCCATTATTTCACCTTGTGAAAATTGTTTCGTGTGTATCCCAGAGACATGACCCTTTTCTGCTGAGGACTTTCAGTGACTGTTGATAGACTTCAGAGGCTGGGTTCTAGAGAAGCAAGGAGAGAGGGAAAGAACTCCCCCAAATCAGGTAGACTTCTATAAGAGATTTTCTGTGAATATGTTGGGGCTGTATCTATACCGTTTTCCTGTCACAGTAACAACCTGGCTGCTGGCTGCCTGTCTCCCTGCAGAGGACTCACAAGCTTTCTCAACTAGGACCAGTGAGGAACGGACTCCCCCAGATCCTGAGCCCCACACGTTTTTGTGGCTGCCTGTGTTGACCTGGGATGAATCTTGGAACAGAAATTGTAAGAACACCCGAGGCAGGCGTGGCCTGTGCGTGTGGCCTTCCCACGGAGGGAGTGCTGAGTGGAGCCTACCATGGCCTGGGGTGTGAGTGAGGGCTTCATGCTTCCGGTTGCCCCCGAGGCAGCCTGGTGGGCCCTTCTTTGCTGTAGCAGCTCCTTCACTGTGATCTTCACCCGGACACCTTGATACACCTTCGGTTTTTCTGGGGGAAAAGGCAACTGAATCAGTGGTCAAGCCAGGCCCTTGAGAGAGATAAAGCTATGGCACTCCAGGCCAAGTTTCTAGGTTTGGAAAAAGGGGTCTTTTTAAAGCATCCACATGTCTCAAACTTGAAAGGATGGAAAGGAGTTTTAGTTTCAGGGAACAAAACCTATGTGAATCTGTGGAGCCATTCACTCCGGCTGAGTTACATCCCTAGAACAGAATACAGGCTGCTTTGCTCAGGATGTGGAGACAGGTCGGACAAGCCAACACTATGGCTAAAATTGGATAATCTGGGGTTCTGGGCTTGGTCCTGGATGAGTGTGTTATTGGCCCGGGACGCTCTCAAATGGATAGCAGCTGACCTTGCCCACCTCTCCCAAATGTTCCCACTGGTGTGAAGTCCCCAAAGAGGAAGAGATTTCTTCCATCCCCATCAGGTCAAGAATGACCTCTGGGAAGGCAACAACCTCTCTGTGCCCTTGGTCTGGAAGCCAGCTCTGGGGCAATTGGTCAGGGCCAGCCTGTTCCTGGTGAGGGACCTGACAGATTGACCCTAGAAAGGTGCGAAGTCCAGGGAAACCCCTCCAGTCTCTCTCTTCCTCTACAGTCTCCCCAGTGCCCTTTCCCTCCAGCTTTTCCGTTCTCCATATTTCCTCCTCCCTCCTTCAGTCCTGGCTCTTGCTGTCTCTTTCTTCATCTCTCTCCCCAACCCCTCCCTTTCGGGTGCACTGGGATTCCCGGGGCGAGTCCTAAACGGTTGCGAGGCTCCCTCGGAGCGCGCAATCGCCGGGAGGCCGCCCTCCGGAAGGGGCCGCCCCTGAGCTGCCCGGGGCCGGCGGGCGGGAAGGCCTCGGCGGGGCCGCGGTGGCCGGCCGCGCTCCGCGGGGGTCGGCGGGGAGGACCCGGTGCGCAGGGAACGGGGCCGGCCGAGCGCAGTGAGTAGGTTGTGCTGGCTGCTAGGCGAGGCTGGCCCCGGTCACCCGAGCTTTCCCCGCGGGGCTGGCCGGGGAGCTGCGGAGGCTCCTGCCCTGCCCTCCACCCGGAGTGCGCGCCGGGGAGGGGCCGGGCGCCGTGGCTGGGGGCCCGGCGGCAGGCGACAGTGCCAGGTGGCCAGCGCCTCGCCTGGTCGGGGCGGGGACCGCAGTTTGGCCAGCGGAGAGCCCCCTTCCCCGGGCCAGATCCCCAGAGCGAGGGTCTTCCTGGCAAACAGGGTTGCGCTTTGCTTTCTTTCCCAGACCCAGGGAAGGAATCGGGTGTCCCGCCGCAGAGTCTGGCGCCCCGCCGCGACCTCTCCGCCTCGATCGTCTCTTCCCCTCCCATCCCCATCTCCTCGCTGGTTCCGGGCTCCAGAGGCAGCGGTTGCGACTCGGGGTCCGCACGGAGACCGCCCCGCCGAGCTCCACGCGCCCGTGCGCCCCGCTTGCGCCCTGGGCTCACAGTGAGCCTCTAGCTCCCCCCGCCGCCGCTGGGCGCGCAAGCTCGGCGCTGCCAGGTGCCAAGACTTGCTGCTAAAAGGAGAGGGCGAAAAAGGGCCTGGGTATGCAGATGTCCTGAGAGGACCCTCTGGGCCTCTGTCTGGGGGAGCAGCCCCCCAGAGAGTGCAGCCACAGCGGGCCAGCGCCCTCTCTGGATCCCCACCCAGCCCTGACTCTCCAGCCCTGACTTTGTGCCTCTTGTTGCATGCAGGAGAAGCTGTGAAAACACCCGGATTGAAATGCCCCTGACCCACATGACCCGACCCCTGGAGAAGCAGCTAAGTTACCGGACATCGTGGTCAGCAGGAGCTGGATCCGAGGCTGGAGGCTGCAGCTGCAGGGAATCAGCGCCTAGGAGGGCTCCTGTGCTGGGAGAAAGGCAGAGATGCGACATTTTTAAAGTTTCACAAAGCATCAGGCTGCACCCAGGTCCCTGGAGCAGGAGACACACAGAATTAATGTTTTATACCTTCGGGTATAGGTTTGAGTTTTCCCCCCCTCATGCCAAGTATTTAAAACCTCTAGAAACCCATGATTTGACAATCAATGATTGCGCGATACTTTCAATTTGAATATTCAAAGGCTTAACAAAATGGACTATCTTCTGCAGAAATCCTGCACACAGGCATCCCACAGAGAGTCCAGAGAAACAGGGAGAGAGACCCCTTTGGGTCCAGAGCCTTGCTTTTCTCCTATTTTGAGCCTTTTATCCAGCTTCTCACAGAGAGAGCAGGTGTGCTCAAAGATGCCCTTCATTTCCTTCTCCAAGGCATCTCAGAAGCCCCCAGTGACCCAAGCTGCTCCCTGTAGCCTACTGAGCCAGACTGACCAGACAGACTGATTCTTACATGCCAACTCTCATCTTTAAGGGGAAATCTCAGGTTTTGGGGAGTGAACATGGCAGCAGGTGGGTGTGGCATGGCAACCAGTCACTTGTGGCCTAGGTTGCAGGCCAAAGGACAGCAGAGGCCTGCACTCTGCACTTCTCATCCCCTTGGCCCTGCCTGACCACTTGTGAGGGTCTGCTCCCTTTATATCCTCATTCATCTGGAGGCACAGACATGGAGGGGTCCAGCCTCCAGCGCCTGCTCATTAAGACCCTTTATCCCTCCCCATGGAGCCAGGGATGCATGTAGGCTTTGCCCATCAGAGGTTTTTCTAGGCTGGCATTCCACCACTGCACTGTGGCTTTTCCTGTTCTTTCATTTTTCTCCCATGTGGAACCACTCCTGCCTTCCAGCTTCACATGCTTGTTTTAGCTGAAAGGATATGGATTTGTTTTAAAGGCTTCTCACTTTTAGGGGAGAGCTGTTTGTGCTTTAGAGCCAGGCTGCCTCCCTGGTCCAGGTCAGAACCCCTCACAGGTGACTTGGGTCTGTGCTGACATATCTCCAAGCATTGGCTGGGCCTCTTTCTGGCCTGTGATTTTGGAGATGGAAGAGAGAGGAGTTAGTGTGTACCAGGCCAAGTCATGTATCTTCTGAGAGAAGGGGGCAACACTTGAAGACAGATAGGGAGGGGTTTCCTTTTCAAATACCCAGGATGGTCCCAGGAATACCAACCAGAGAAAGTGATGGGTAGAAATCTCTGCTTAGTTCCTGAATCTCAGGGGTGGGGTGGGTGGGTGAGAACCAACAGCAACAACCACAAACTTTAGCCTCAAAAGAAAAAAAACAAAAAACCGAAGTCCTTAAATATGTCAGATTCAGGATGCAACAACTCAAATAAAGGGTGTCTTTAAAAATATCAAGGCCAAAATAGGAATTGCCAGGCTGGTATAGCCACATCTTTGGGAAGAAGATCAGGGCTGGGGACACTTGAAGTGGCATCTGGCAGGGGAGGACAGTTGGCTTGTCTCTAGTCCAGCTGGAATTTGTCATCTATTCAAGTCAATTTCTCCAAAGCTAGAGCTAGGACCAGACCTGAGGATGAGGATGACACTGGTTGTGGAGAGGCCCTCTCTCTGGCACAATTCCCCTGCCCTTGGCTAAGCCTGGGCACTACTTGGAATGGTGGTCTGGGTCCTCATAGTTCCTTCCATTGCTTCCTTTCTAGCCCTTTCCCTTTCAGCCTGTTCTAAGAAAGCTTTTTTTTTTTTTTTTTGTCTTTTTGGATTTTTTTGTTTAATTCACCCTACATGTTCTATTCTTTGTTTTGCTGTCATTGCCTTTCCTGTCTGCATTCCTGTTTCTCTCAGTTTTCCTTTGTGCCTCTATTTTCCCTATTTTGGGGGTGCTATCTAATTGTTTCAGGCCAAATCATGTTCTTCAGTTCTTGGCTTCCATGGAGATGCCCTGAGGCTGCTATGTTCCCTTGGCAAGCTTGGTGCTGAAGCCTGGGCACTCTGTGGCGAAGGCAAGCCAATCTGAGAGATGGAAGCTTCTGGAAGTCAAGGGCTCTGTAAGGATACAAAGAAGCCCGTTATTTTTTCCAGAAGCCTCTGTCTGAACCATGGCAAAAGTCCTTGGGCATCTGGATTGGTGCTGTCACTGGGATGGATGGTTAAATGCTGTTACTTGCCAACAGCTTCAGAAAACAACTGCCCCACACATGAGCCCTGATTTGAGAAATAATGCTTTCCTTTTAGTTCTTGTTATTCATAACTATAAAACCCCAGTGCAGGCAATCAGAGCTGAAAGCCATGCTTGTACAGCAAGGGACTGTCTTTTCTAAGGTTATCCTGTCTGCAGTGTGGTGATACCTAAAGCAGCCAGCCATTTCTATCTGGTGACCACACATGCCCATAAGAGACTTTATTTTGTTTATAATCTTTTACACTGCTAGGGTGGAATTCAGGGCCTTGTGCATACTGGGTAAGCACTCTACAACCGAGTACATACTTAACCCAATAGGAGACTTGTGAAATTTTGCATCTGTTGTTTATCGGATGCTAGGCAATGTGTTACATAATTTCACAAAAGAGGAAAGAGAGATGAGCATTGGTAAGCGCATTTATAAGTTCAACTCTAAAATCCTAGCTCTTCTCCACCACTGTCATTCTAATCTTTTATAGCAGAAGGTCTTGAACTTTTGGGACTTCAATCCACAATAAGAAATTTTCTTTACATGTTCATATATATCAGTGGCAATATCTGCATTTATAAAGCAAACTATTCATGAAACAATGTATTCCTATGTATATAAGTACTGCCAAGCCTCAAGTTCTAGTCCATCTTTTCCAATTTGTGATTTGGAGTCAATCAAATATATGGTGATTTAGAATCATTAACAGTCCACTGAAGGGTTGTCACTAACATTAGACAAATACCATTCTTACGTTATACAAATACAAAGTCTTGTACTATGCAATCTGTTTTTCTCTCAGGATGTCTAAGGAGTCCAGGAAAGCACAGCATACTGATGTGAGAATATTCTAGAAATAGTAAAACACTGAAGAAGCTATCCAGAAGTTAGGACAAACTGTTAATTATGCCAACTACAGTTTGTGATTCTCAGACTAGGACCCTCTTGCCCGGGAAATGTTACTTACCTCTAGACCACCCACCTTAAATTCCAATGATCCTTTTTTGTTTTAGTGAAAAACTGAAAAGGAGACGAGAGAGAGAGAGAGAGAGAGAGAGAGAGAGAGAGAGAAAGAGAGAGAGAGAGAGAGATATTGATTCATGTGCAGGCCAGAAGACCACCTTGGATGCCATTTCTCAGGATCAGCATATATATTTGGAGACTGGTTTTGTCATTGGCCTGGAGATTGTCAGTAGACTGATTGGCTTTGAGCCCCAGGGATCTCCACCTCCACAGCAATGAGATTACAAATGCATGCCTTACTTAGATCCTCATGCTTGCCCAGCAAGTACTTTACTGACTGAGCTATCTCCTAGCTCATATACTCCTGATGTTTTATTATGGTCTAGTTCATTCATTGGTTCATTTATTCATTCATCCATCCATTCATTCATCAGTCATGTGCTAATTTTCTGCACTGATCAGTATAGTGCTCATCTGAGGAATTTGTCATGCCTCCTCTTTACCAGGTTATTTCATTTTGTAAGCACTCTGTGAGTTTCTCCAGGCTTTCCTAAATCTTTCCAGATCTCTGGTTAAACTTGCTACCAAGCTCAGTGATCCTTATTTGTTGCTGACATTGTAAAGTCAGTCAGAGGCATTTGGACTGAGTAGAATATTTTTTTTTAGAAAAAACATGTTAAACAGAATATTATAACTGAAAAACTTTAGTCTTTTATATGCAAAATATCCTGCAGAGCATTATGGTTTTTGTCCCCAAAGTGGGTCTTCTTAAACTTAGACACATGCATATTCAGTATAAGGAAAAAGTGTTGTTTATTCCTTCCACATTTGACTATAGCCCTAAATTCTCTTTAGTAATGCAAAGTTCTTTTGTCACCTTGACTTTGGGACACTGTTGCCAAGCCTTGTGGGGAATATCAAATTCCAAAAAGTTGAATATTGGGAAGAAACAAAAGATTCATGGGCCATGTGATGAATTTTTTGGTCCCTTTGAAAATGACCAGTAAGATGACTGGATGGAGGTTATTTAAATATCTTGTACCTAGTCAGTTTCTCCCCATACTATATAATCAGAATTTTAACTTTTCTTTAAGAAGTTTCCACGAGGAACACACATTTGAACATACATCACTTAAATAAGGAAATACCATCATGAACTGCCTTTAGTGGTGAAGATCAATCTTACAAAGGTTTACTGAACACTTACAAGATGTCTGGCTAGGGACAAAGAAATAAACCTTTCCTGAGCCCTTCCCTCTAGTCTCTAGCTAGAGAATCACTCTTGATCCAGAGTGTATCATTTTGCATTTGACCTTTCTATGGCCAATGGTTACTGAATATGGCATGGAAGATGATCAGTATCATAATTTGAACAGAATACTTTTTTCAGAACTCAGTAGCTGTTGGTATGTGGCACATAGACTCCCTATAATATCACTCTAATGTAACGTGACTTACACCTTGGTTACCTGTCATGACTTTGGTACTTTAAATATAAAATGGATCATAAAGATACTCATCCTTGAGTAGATATAGGTCTGTATACAAGTATACATTGTGCTGTGGAAGTCAGTAATTCTTTTCCCTTTGAGAGGTTCTTTTGGTACATTTCAGTTTTCTTCCTCAACCACAATAGTACCAGGCTGTTGTATTGTTAACCAAGCTGTAGCAAGTCATCATGACCATTTAAAAAGTATTTATTAAATAAACACAGTAAAGATGTGGTTTTCTTCTCTCATTATTTGGGGTTTGAATAACATTGTAAGAGGAAATACAAACACTTTCAATGACATGCAATGTCTTCTCCAGTGATTCACTGGCTAATTGTCTATATTGCATGTTTTGCATGGACAAATTTCAAATTTCAGTTTTGACTTATTTTTTTTTAAATCTTTTCCTAAGTAGCTTGAACTTGACATCACTGTCTTGGCCTGCTCTAAATTTTAAAGACATCATGCATTGTAGTGGGACCTAAAAGAGATGGTATTCTGAGTGTGAGCTCATTCATTTTCTCTAGCTCTTCAGTGAGAGTCAGAAGATGGCAGGTTTAAGGAAGGAGAGGGAGAGAATACTGCATGGTTATATGCTGCTCTTGGGCATGCAAAGGTGTGGTCGAGCTTCACAAGCAGAAGAAAATTGGGAGTACTGGAACAGTAAATAGGATAGGGAAATGTAACTAATTTCCCCATTATAATTTTGTAGCCTGTCCTCACATTTTAACAAAATACTTGGGGTTGGAGAGATGGCTCATGGTAAAAGGTTCTTGCTTGTAAATCCTGACAGCCCAGGTTTGATTTCCCAGTACCCATATAAATCCAGATGCACAAAGTGGCACATGTGTCTAGAGTTTGAAGTGGCAGAAGGTTCTGGTATGTTCAGTCTGTCTCTCTCTCTCTGCCTCTCAGTCATAAATAAATAAATATTAAAAGCAAAATATTCTAAGAACAACAAAATAGGACCAAATTACAATATATGAAGTTTAGAAACACATTATCAAATAGGCTCTTTAAAAATCATTTACTGGGGTCTGGAAAGAAAGGTCATTCTATAAAATGCGTTCCTCAAAAACATGAGGACTTGTATTCTACACTGTGATGTGGTACATACTTACAAGCCCAGTGCAGGGGAGGGAGGTGGAAACAGGAGGATCCCTGGGCTTGCTGGCTAGTCTAGTCTAGTGTAATTAATGAGCTCCAGGCTAATGAGAGACCTTGTCATGGTCAGCCACACACGCCACTTGGATGAACCTCCAAACCAGGCACAGTTATTGAAGCTACAGATTGAGGGGAAGTTCCATGATGGTGAAAGAGGCTGGCCCCATTTTACAGGTCAAAGCAGAGAGAGAAGCCTATCACCAGCACCACATACACAATAGCAAATAGGCAAGGGGAGGGGGAAGATTTCTTTCCCTTTTATATAGCCTTAGGGCAGGGTCTTGCAACCCTATCCCAGACTTATAGGCTTCCTGAGTCTCTGGCATTTGCTTTCTTCACTGCCCTTCTAGGAAAGGATGTTTTTTCTACCTTCCCTGAGCCTCCTTATATCTTGCCTCCTACTGAGAGGGCTGTCTTCCTGTAAACAACCTCAGAGACCCACCCAAGATGACTAAAAAGGTCAAGTTGACAACAAACTTAACCATCACAGACCTTGTTTCAGAAAAAAGGTGGAAAATATTCCTGGGGAAGGACACCTATAGTTGTCCTCTGGCTTCCTCACACTACACTGTACATACACACGCATTGCACATCTGCACACCTGGGCCCACACACATGAACATACATGCACACATACAGATAATTAATCTCCGGAGACCCAGGAGGGGAGTGGTCAGTAGGTAAGTGGGTATAAAGTTACAATCAGGATGGGTAAGTTCTGGTGAGAGGGGTGACCATAGTCAATGATAACATTTTTAAGTTTCAAAATTACAAATTTCATCAAAGGCAGATATTAGTAACTTAGAGCACAGGTCTAGAAAGAAAATAGTGCCCAAAGACCAGTCAGCTAGGCACCATCACAAGTAGAGGGCACAATCTATTTTTTTAAATGTCACACTATTTAATAATAGCATTTGGTGTTTCAAAAAATATGCTAGAAGATCATCCCCATCTTAATTACATTAATTATTTTTGCACATGCATGTGTGTGGAGTATGTGTGTTGTGTGGTGTATGCACGTGTGTTTGTGTGACCTGTGTGCAGAGGTGAGAGGAGAATGTGATGTCTCCTTGTTGCTCACCCACCTGTTTTTTTCTTTCAGAAGAGGTCTCCCCATCATGCACATCTGTACCAGCTGGTGCTCCCCCTTGTGAGCTGAGGTTACAGATGTGCATGGCCACATCAGCTTCTGGGGAGCCCAACTTGGCAGTCTTCCTGAGGGATTCTCACTGATGCAGCAAGTGCTTTTAACTACTGACCTATCTCCCTTCTCTTGAATTATAATTATTAAAGAGAGGATTTTAATGTTTCACTACCAGGAAAGGATAAATTATGGAGGTCAGGAATACACTAATTACCATGATTTTATCATTCGGTAATGTTTGTGTATATTGAAATATCACACTGCACCCCCCTAGATGGGTACAATTATCACATGTCAATTAAAAAGGAAATTCAAGAAAAAGAAAAAAATATATCAAGCTGCCAAAAAAGGAGTTGTTGAGAGAGAGAGGAAGTTGGCAGGGGAGCCAGGAGAATGGCACCCAACAACCACCAATGCCCAGTCTTCACCTGCTCCTCCATGAATACCCTCCCGAGAATGCAAGGGACAGGAACTCTCTCTAGCCCAGCACTTGTTGCACTCCATAACTTAGGAGCAGTTTGCTGGACCAGAAAATACCCGAGGAGTACTAGAGAAGGAGAAATACACACTTTTCACTTCTTTTTATTGCTCAGAAACTTTGTATGAACAAGTCATGTGTTGGTTCCTCTGTTTCCCTCCCCTGTCCCCATTCCATTGAGGGCCCTCCTTAGTGGGGTTGCTGGTTTTTTCCATGGGATTGAGGACCATGTGCTGTGTGAGGGGTAGTCAGTCTTTGGGGGAAAGGGCAGTGCCTCTGGATATTCCCCCACCCATGGCTCTTACAATCTTTCTGCCCCCTCGTCTGCAAAGTTCCTTGAGCCATGGTGGGTGGGTTTTAAGTCTTCTTTAGTGTTGAGCGCTTAGCAGCTTCTAGGTTTCTGCTTCGGAACATTTAAAAACACATTTTATTATTATTATGAGAGAGAGAAAAAGAGAGAGAGAGAGGGAGAGAGAGAGAGAGAGAGAGAGAGAGAGAGAGAGAGAGAGAGAGAGAGAGAGAGAGGAGAGAGAGAATGGGCACTCCAGGGCCTCCAGGCCCTGCAGGCAGAACTCCAGACACATGCAACCACTTGTGTATCTGGCTATATGTGGGCACTGGGGAATCCAACTTGGGTCCTTCTGCTTTGCAGGCAAATGTCTTTAACCACTAAGCCATCTCTCCAGCCCCTGGTTTGGAACATTTTGAGTATCCTTAGTGTCTTATCACTCTGGCTCAGGTTGTTAGGTTCTGCCCTTCTCACTTCTAAGTGTTTTAACTCTCATATTTGAATGTCCGGGACTCTTCCTAGCTGAGTTAGAATATGATCTAATAGCAGAGGCCATGATGGGAAAAGGGCAACATTAGACATCCAGGTAGAAAATGAGGTAAGATAAGAGGAACAAGAGGGGTCTGGGAAGTGTGAGGAGGAAGCAAAGAAACGATAGTGGCAGAAGATACGAGGAAGAACAGAGGTCTCCATCAATATGTCTTCAGTCAAAGTATGTGCGGGACATTTACAATGGGCGTGGCCTACAGATGCTTGGTGGGGATTACTCTGAGTTTGGCAAAGAAGCCCTTAACAATCACACTTCTATGAAAACGATTCATGTTTCTGATTTCATTTTCTTCACCTGTGCATAGCAGGAGCTGTACATCTCCGATCAATAAGCAAGCCCGTGAGGCCTTTCTTCACAGAACTGGAGATGTGGTATACAGGGCTGTTGACTCACACCTGCCAGTGTGTTCTCTCCCAAACCCCATTGCATCTTGGTGTTCTGTGGTCTCTTCTTGCCAACAGCTAAGTCTTTCCTTCTGTGTTTTCTTTACAATGCATGAGTTGTTACTTGATCACAGAATGCACACTTCACTCTGTAAAGTTTATTACATTAAACAGTCACAGTTTAGTTACATGGAGGCTGCCATTCATTAATCCGAAAAATTTTTTGGTCTTTTTTTGGGTAGCTAGTATAATTTTCAGACATCCTGGATAAAAACTTTGGATTTACAAAACCAGTCTCCTGCCTTCATCCTATTTTATTGACAATAAAACATTTATATTTGGTGCTATATTCCTTTTTCTAGACTTTTACACGCTCCTGTAAAGAAGGAAATGTACACAACACTTTTTAAAATCACATGGCATAAAGTGAGTTCTGTTTTGTGTGCCCCAAGACATTTTACATCCTTTCCCCTTTCTTTTGCTCAATATGCATAATTTACAACTGATAAAAATTAGACAGGAAAAGCGTTATGTTTTATGATATGCATAAACTTTTTAATGTAATGTAAGAAAAATAATCAGTTCCAAAAATGATGCTTCAGAGATAACAGAAGATTCAGAATATAGAAGGTTACCAAGGTTTCACAAATCACCTCATTGTAAGGCCGTCTTAGAACACAATCCAAGAGAGAGTGAACAAGAGCAGAACTAAAGCCATTTGTATATTAGCAAAGGGCAGCACGGTGGCTTCTCCGAGCATCCAGGTGTCAGGAGCTGGCACACCTGGAGGAATCTGTGGACTCCAGGACTTAAGGCAGAGAGAAGGAGTCCCCCGGTCCTCCCCTCAGTAAGCTCTGTGGCATTCATAGGACCCCCAGGCCATGTTCCCATCTTCTTTCATCCAAGGTGAAGGCTCATGAAGGGAAGAGGTGTCTGATGCCTCCTCCAGGGAGAGGGGCACCGCCTTGGGTGGCAGGTCACTTGACACTGTCATGAAAGGAGTGAAGGGATATGGAGGCGGGGTGGGGTACCCCGATGTGTGGTGCAGATCCTCCAGCGAATGCAGTGAGTAGGACTGAGTCCCAGCAAGTGAGGCTCCCCAACCAGTGCTCCTGTGTGGAGTGCTGCTTCCCGACTCCAGCTGGGAGAGGCAACTCGCGCTGGGTGTGAGGGTCTGGAGGGCATCCGTAGACACAGGATCGGGCTGGCTGAGAGCATCGGGGGCTGTCTGCTCCCAGGAGTCCCTCTGAGGAAAATGGCAAGGTCACAGGGGTTATTGGTCAGCAGATGCTCTGTGGATGGATACAAGGCTTCCATTGTACCAGGGCCTCCAGATCAGCCCTGGTACCTGTCTGCTGCTGCCGAAGCCCACCTCCTAAGTCACTTCACCCTTTGGTATTTTATCCTAGTTGGGAAAGTTTGGTTTCTTTCTACTCCAGGATGAGTGCCTCCTGTCTCTCTGGGAACTAGAATACCCTTTAAAGAAGTAGGGAAGGTCCCCTTTGGGGAAGGAGTAGACCTCAGGTTGATTCCATAAGCTCTAGAATGGACTTGGGGGTGCACCTTGCCTCCAGTGAGCTAGACGTAGGCTTGGAGCTTCCACCTCAAGTCTACTTTCCTTGGAGTGCTCTGTGCCTCTCAGCATCTCAGTTTGTTCATCTTTAAAATGGGAGTATCCATATCCATTTCCCCAGACATTGGAGGTATTAAAGGAACAAATATTCTTTGCCCAGAGAAGGTGCTCAATGAGGTTAATTTCCCATCCCTCCTCCTTCGTCGAAAACTGCCTCTCTAGAGGCTCATTCCTGTGTAGTGGATGGCTTTACAGTTTTCGTAAGAGTATTAGTAGCTTTCAGATACTTATGAATACATTTTGTTGGAAACATCAAGCAGCAACAAGGCTCTCTTGGGTACAAATATTGTGGGGAAGCAGGAGAGAGGGGGAAACCAGGTACACCTACTCTGGGAAGAGACCTAGTTCTGTCTGCATGAAGCTACAGTTCCTTTTTTTTAAGGGCCAGCAGAGACTTGCTCTAATGGGTGGGAATCGTGGCAAAATCAGTAGAATACTAAGAGTTATGTAATGAAACCTTAGAGTTCTCCTGGTTCGAGTCCCTAGATACACACTTGCTGTCATAGTTACTGTAATCTCTGAGTGTCCTGGCAGAGTGGGCCTGACTTGGCACCTCCCAGCCTGGACAGAGCAGCTCAGGGGTCCCCAGGTGAGCCTCACCTGGCCTGGCTTCAACCTGATTTTCAAGCTTGAGGGCTGACCATGACCTTGTTTCCTCCCTGCATGTGACATAGGCATGCTCACCATCACAAAGTGCGTGGGGTCGCTGGGGAAGGGTGGCAGGAGCGGTGGCAGAGCGGAGGTGCTGAACAGGGGCCCTGGGGCGGGGGTCAGTGCAGGTGGACGGTAGTCTGCGTAGGGCTCGGCCAGGTAGGACTCAAGCATGGCCGAGTGGCTCTGCCCAGCCGAAGACTCACAGGCGAATGGCTTCCCCACGCTGGAGGAGGTGTAGATATCATTTGAGAAGGATTTACTGCTGTGGAAGTCTGAGTCAGACAGGAAAGATCGGACACCATAGTAACCTGACATGACCGGTGAACCTGTGGAAAAATGAAAAACAAACAAAAAAAAACACAAATGGGCAAAAATTTCCTCCCAGGAAGCTCCGGGCATCTGTGTGGGACTATGTGTGAAATGGTGGCGCTTGGAACATAAAATTCTCCTGCATCACTGCTTTTAACTGTCCCGGTCCCAACAGTGGCCACTTCTCAAGTTCACCCTAGAGCTGGAGAGATGGCTCAGTGGTTAAAGGTGTGTGAAATTCACTAGCTTTAGAGATGACTTCACTTGAAACAGACTGTCATTTATCATTCACCCAGACAGCATACATGTATCATGTATCTTTGCGGGTAGCGGATACCGTGCTAGGGAGCGATTGGGATTAAAGAGATAAATCAATGGATTCCTTAGAATTCACATTTTAGGGAATTAAGCATCTCCTCACAACTTCTGAGCTACATACATCCCATAACCCAGGACTCTTTCCAAGAGGCTGCTTATAGGAGATTCTGCATCTGTAGATGATTCCTCCTCGAGCAGGGGCAGATGGTGGTGTCTTATAATTCTTTCCATGGTGTGTTGAACCTACAAGCATCGATGCTTCGAGAACACACTTGTGCAGAAAGAAGCCACCAGCTTTCCTGACTTCCACAATCCTCGTGTTATTTCTGCCCTCTTGTGGCCATACATCTCAGCAGGGCACTGCAAGTTTAGGAAGAAAGTTTCCCTTAGAGGAAAGGAGCAAAAACTCAAGCTGATAGTTGATTTAATAAAACGCTAATGAAATGTCTTCACAAGGGAATATATGTGTTTTCTGGCCCTGCTGTAGCAGGCTATGCTCGGCCAATTAGAACCTGTTTGGTGGCACAGACTCCAGTCTGTATAATTGATGATTCCAGGGTTCCACCTGATGGAAGGTGCGCTCTAATTCGCTCAAAACAACACATGGAAGTCACGAAGGTGCTGAGCTTGGGACAAGATGCAAGTATCTGACCCCTTTACCTTCCCCCAGCCACGGTGGAGGATTTCTGAGCATGGTCCCTTCCCACTCTCTACTCTTTGGATGGGAGAGATGACAAACCCTTCCTCTTTGTTAGAAGATGGCTTTAGCCCCTCCCACGTGATAAGCATTTAATTCTGTGGGCATCAGTGTTTCCCTTGCCACAACTATCTTTCCGGTGGCAGATCAGGCTTTACATACTGTCTGTAAACCCAGTAGTAGAACATTCTTCCTAACATGCCATGTACACTTATTCATGCAGAGGACACAATCAAATCCTCCCCACCCCAGCATGATTCTACTCACTCCACTTTACTTCATCTTCACACACTTCCAATCTGCTTGGACGTGTGAGCTCTGCAGATTCAGTTTTACTTATGAACATACTTCCCCGAGGAAGAACTCCGCACAAATGAAAATTTGTGCAACAATAAATAAGATTCTGTTTCCTGTCATGAATTAATATCTGAAGGAGTGGTGAAGACTGAAGACAAAATGCATATGTGAACAAGGCTTCTTCTAGGCTATTCTGTTTATATTTCCAATATCCAAATACAGTAATGAAGAAAAAAAAAACCTCTGCTCCTTTAGGCATATCTAATTCTTTTCAAAAGAGAAAGAATACTTGTAGGTAGGAAGAGAAGCCACAGAAGCATCCTTTTGTGGAAAAGAACGGATGCCAGCAGGTTCAATGGCAGTAATAAGGTATGGCAGGACAGCATAGAGAGAGGATACATGTGGAATGGATACGCTCCCTTTCCTGGAAGCTTAGAAAGTGCTACAACCCTCCTGAGGTGGAGATCTGGAGGGGACTGTGTGTGTACGTGTGTGTACAAGGGTGCTCATCACTATTATTAAGAGTGTTCCTTTTACACTCCCACGGGAGTGCTGAGTGAGACATATGAGACCATTAAAATGAATACAATATGATAAACTAAGTGGGTGACATACCGAGAGCACCCAACAAGTGGTAGGCCTCACCCTAAGGTTCCCCTTCTTTCTGTGCAAAGGGAGCACATCACCTGTCAAATCATGGTGTTGGAAGTGTAGATGTTTTAACATTATACCAAGGGCCTAGTATTGCCTTTGCCAAAAAGCTTCTGTTAGGCAGGGGATCAAAAGGCTGCCTTCAAAACACAATGGTTTTTAAGTTGAGGAATGATTGGATGACCCTCAAGACCCTGGCTTTGGTCATGTCCCCCACGGGATAAAAGACCCAGTGCTGAGTTTCAGCTCAGAAGGACTCACCTGGCATCTGGACAAATGGGGGCTTGGAGGAACTGACACTTCCCTGGAAGGCAAACAGAATTCAGGTGTTACTCTATTAGGTACACAGCTGAATATAATTAAAAAGTCACGAATGTGGTTCCCAGACCTTATTTTCTGATACTCAGAAATACTCCTTGAAGAGTTGTGATGAGGCAGATGACTGAGAGCGGATATTGAGTACTGTCGAATGAGATTTTACAAGGGACAGAGAGAAAATCAAACAAGTAGATCCTGGTAAACATGCCAACAAGAACTTTCCAGATGAGACAGATTAATGTATCCTACTTTATTATGCCAATACTTCACCAAATAGCCATGAAGCTGTGTTACATGTACATGTATATGTTCACGTTTGTATAGCTACTTACACTAGGATTAGAAGCTCCACCAAGTGCAGAAGCCTTGACTGATGTGTCCTTGCTCAGAGTAGTCTGGTCATAACACACCCAGAAAAATGTGTGGGATGAAGATGTGGTCCACAAAGAGCCCAAAATCCAGTGAGAAGTTGGGGGAAGTGCCAGACTGAATTGTGTTCAACTGAAAGATAGATTGATGTCTTAATCCCTTCCGCCCCGGAATGCAAGTTTATTTGGAAACTGAATCTTTGAAGATATAATTACTTAAGATGCTGAATTAAGAGAGGCCCACGTCTCACATGACTAATATCCCTGACAAAGGAGAACACACGGATGTGGACACATGAGCAAGAGGTCCTGTGGAGACAGCCTAGGAATGCCAAGGCCAGCTGGTGATCCCCAGGAGCCAGCAAGAAGTGAGGAGTGATGCATCTCTTGCAGCTCCTTAGCAGCATGCTCTGCTGACACCGAATCTCTTCTCCAGAACAGTGAAGCAAGCCACCCCACTTGTAATTTGTCACTGCAGCCCTAGGAAACCAACATGGAAGAGATGGATGCTGAAGCAAAGAGGGCACTGCAAACAGGCACGGCGGGGTGATGGTGTTGTGGGCACCTAAGCTGGTATGGGAGATATGGTGGGGCCTTGTTCTGGAAGAAGTGTGTGAAGGGAGCTTCAATGGGTGTGTAGAATCTTAGAACATTACAAATGAAAATGCTTGCTCCAAGATGCCCTCCAGCAAGGCAAGTGGTGAAAGTCGATTTGAAGGGATGAGGAGTCCTCAACATCCAGTTCTTTGGACCTGAGTTCTTAGCCTATGCCTTCATAATCCTGTAGATCACCAAGAATTAGATTTTAGAGAAGCTTGTTGGAACATCCAGTTGATGCTTAAATTCTCCATATGTACTAATACCATGCACAGAATAATTCCCTCTCTTCCTCTCAGGATTTCTGATTGCCATAAAGTAGACTAAAAAGGATCTCTTTCCTAATTATCTCTTGGCCGACATAGACTAAGTTTAACTTTTGTTTCCTGTAGAGTTTTCCCAAATACTTGAAGAAAACACAATTTCCCAACTGTAATCTTACTGGGTTCTATCTGCTATAACAAATATGATAGACTGAGTGGCTCAAATAATATTTTCACAGTTCTGGGAGGTCATGGTTTTGTTCTAGTTTACAGAAGGTTGGCTTCTTGCTATGTTTTTGTGTGAGTGACACAAAGGCATCATTTTTACTATATCTTTCATGTCCTAATAATGCATGTCTAACTGAAGTTAGCTGTGGGTAACTGAAATGGTGGAACAAGAAACCATGGATAAAGAATGAGAGATAATTGTAGCCTAAATTGTTTTTGAGACAAGATCTCACTAAGTAGCCACACTGGCCTTGAATTCACAATCCTTCTGCCCCTGCCTCCAGGGTGCTGGATTACATGTGTGCACCACTCCACCAACTAGTTAACTTTTAGTGACAACAGGGAACTCTTGGGCACGCAGATGATTAGAAGTGGGTACAGATGGGCTGGGCCTGGGTGCATTTTCCCATGCTGCCGGGGCCTCTGCTTTCTAGAGTTTTCCTCCTGACAAGCTCTGTCTCATGAGCTGTTGCTTTCAGGCCTCATGTCCAGCAAGAGTAAGGTGAGTATGGTGTGGTGGGGCTGTAGCTGTCCGGGGTGCTGCTCGGAGAGAATCCATTGCTCTCCCACCTTCTCTTTCTTTCTCCTTCCTTTAAACTGCGCTGGTTGATCTACAACTGTAAAACTCATTCCAAGATGATCTGGAGTGAAGTAAGTGGCGAAAATAGCTGTGAAGGAAGTTTGGAACCCTCAGAATATAGTTCTTTGGACTTGAACTCAAAATTTCATTTGATGCCTGGACCTTTCTGACAGCCTGCATTCTCAGCAGCCGTCTTCAGCCTGCATGCCTCTGTGCCCAGGCTGACACGGGCCCCTCCTCATCTGTAATTCTGCTCTAAGTGGTCTCTCATCTTTCCCATCCACCACCACCAATCACTTGCATCTTCTACAACTCCACCCATGTTTAATTATTGCTACAGATTTCTCAGTACTGTTTCCTCCAAAAGCTCATCTGAATACTGGAAGGTTATACAAAGACTTCACAATTGCCAGCCTAGCTGATTTTATTTAGTATTTGATAAAAGAAGCCTCTTGTGTTATTCTTCCCATTACCCATGCTGGGCATTATGCAGCATTTCCATCCTTTATGGTTTCTCGTAAAACTTTACTATGGAGATTTAATATCTTAATGCTCCCACTGAAATGCAAGAACCTAGATTGTTAACTCTTACCACTTTTCTACCATGCTATTTTCATGTATGTTAGCCTGTTTTTCAAAAAAATATTTTTATTTATTTATTTATTTATGAGAGAGAGAGAGAGAGAGAGAGAGAGAGAGAGAGAGAGAGAGAGAGAGAGAGAATGTGTATGGGCAGGCCAGGGCCTCTTGCTGCTGCAAATAAACTCCAGATGCATGAATCGCTTTGTGGGTCTGGCTTTACTTTGGTACTGGGGAATCGAATCCAGCCCAGGACCAGCCATCTCCCTAGTTCTTTTAGCCTGTTTTTAAAATAACTAAACCGTCATAATTTATACATCATAATTATATGAAGTAAATCTAGTAAGATTCCCTATATGTTTACCATTTTCTTGGCTTAGTCTTCTTCCAAAATTTTTTTACATTAATTACATTTATCCCTGGAATACTTCCTTAGCATATTCCTTAAATGCAGGTGGTATCTGTGGTAAACTATTTCAGGCTTTATTTATCTGAAAATATAATTTATTTTGACTTAGTACTATAAAGACAATATTGCTGGGTTTATAATCAAAGCTTTATAGTATTTATTCTCTCGGCCCTTTGAAGGTATCAGGACTTTGCTTCCATGATTACTTTAAGAAGTATGCTATTACTTACTCTTCCAGTTATTTTTGTAGCAATCTTTTCTTTCTGATCACTTTTAAAGTACTTCTTTTGTCTTTAAAGTTCAAGTTCAGCTCACGATCTAGATGTAGATTAAATTTCTTTTGATTTATGTTTTTTGGTATAGAATGTGCTGCATGTATCTAGAGGCTCGTGTCTTTCATCAGTTCTGGAAAGTTTTAAACCATCATCTCTTCACATATTGCCTCATCTCATTGTACCTTTTCTGTCCTGAGGCTGCTTAGATATTTCAGAGCTTTTTCTTTTTTCTTTTGTTAATATAATAATAAACCTCTCCTTGTTTTTCCTATATTCATGAATCTATGTTCTTTGTTTTTTTTTTTTTCAGTAGATTTCTTCAAATCCATGTGTGGTTCACTAATTCTTCAGTTGCAATTTTCTGCTTAACTCCTTCACTGAGTTTTTATATCAATGATTTTAAATTTTGATAAATTCTATTTTAAAAGTCTACCTAAATTTTTTTGGTATATTCTTGTTAGTTTCTCATTAGCTAAGCTAGTATATGCATTGTATTTGGTAATTCTAATATCTTAGTAGGTTGCTCCTTCCTTCATGGGTGACCTTTGATGGATATCTTGTTGACTGTTGTCTATGAAAAAGTGGGGTCATAAATTAAAGTGACTTTCCTCCAGACAATATGTTTCTATATATTGGGAGCCAGCTCCTGCCCACTTGCTGAGAGACCTGCAGTCCTTAGGATTCATTAAGCTCCTGATCTTGGCAATCTCTCAAGGACCATTCTTCACACACACACACACACACACACACACACACACACACACACACACACACACATTCTCCCCCCCCTCTCTCCTCTCTCTTTCTGGATACTTGTCTGTAGGGAATGTCCCTTTTGAAAGATCATCTTTTATCTGACAATGCCTTTTCCTGTCAACCTCACCCCCTCTTCCTACTTTCAATGTTGGAGAATTCCCTTACCTTTTTGCTGGCTCAGCAGCAGCTCACTCAAATTTATTTTACAAAGGATCCGGTTTTGTTGTGAGAGAGCTCTCCAGACCATCTAGTATCCTAGGATTGAACACCTAAAATTGAGCCTAGATGTCGATACCTTCCTGTGTTTAAGTAACACAAAAGCTTTTATCTTTCCATAATTTCCAACCTTTTTAAGCAGAGTTCAATGATAACCAAAGTAAGTCATAAAATGTGTTTAGTAGTTTCACAGATACCCTGTTGGGTCTTGCCATGACTATTACACTGACTCTGAGGTGGAAGCACTGAAAAAACAGTGATGAAGAAGCCCCCTTCTAGCGCTGGCTGGGTACAGTGGAGGCGAGGAGGGGGACCCATCCGGGATCTCTGATTCCAGAGCTGGCTGGGTACAGTGGAGGAAAGGAGGGAACCCAACCAGGATCTCTGATTCCAGAGTCCACTTTTTAGCCACCAAAGCCCACTACCTTCAATGAATTTTAATAATTTGAAAACAATTATACAAACATCATAGTTTTATAAGCATTTGGAATAAAAGAACCCTAGAGGCAGTTAGAGAGATCATGTAATTAGAT
The DNA here is from genome assembly GCA_004024765.1 of Zapus hudsonius. NCBI lineage: Eukaryota > Metazoa > Chordata > Mammalia > Rodentia > Dipodidae > Zapus > Zapus hudsonius. The sequence goes on from PVHP010011661.1 coordinate 28,705, forward strand.
ATAAGCTCACAAAAGCATCAGTTGAGATTGGGTACTCCTCTAATATGTGTGAATATGTATATATGTATATGTGCAGGGGATGTACATTATAATCACATTTTAATTTTATTATGCTATATATGTATATAATTTGATCTTTCAAGTGATATTCTATTTTGTAAAAGGTCAGATTTATTGAAGTATAATTTACATATAATAAAATTCATAAATCCTAAGTATATTTGATTTGAAGCATTTTGACAAATCTTGATGAGCTCTTGTGACCAAGCACCAGGATCATGTTATAGATATTTTATTAAATTATTATTTTATAGTCATAATTGATTTTGTCCCCTCTGTGAGGACCAGGAAAATATTTAGGTGGATTAACATAAAATCAGCAACAACACTTCTTCAGTTCATTTCACAGAACATAGATAAAGCCTAATGGGTTTATGTAAGACTGAGGAGGATCCCACTAGACAGATCTCAGAGCTGGCGCTAACTTTCCATCCCATTCTTGGATCTCGTAGGTTGAAAAAGAACGGCCTAATTCAGACATGCTTTCATTCCCCAGGTGAAGGGAAAACTCACTATTATTTCATGTTCAATATATTGTTCCCATAGTTACCTCTCATCCTATTAATGCATTGAAATTAATATTGAAGAGTCCTTAGCTTTTGATGATGCAAGATAGTATATAATTTTTTTATTTTGCATACTGCAAACAACAGGATCCTGCAATGCCAGGTAGCCAAATTTAGAGGTTTAGATTTGAATGAAATTTGCCAGTCTGCAACTTCCTGCAGCAAGCAGAGCAGCCTCGCAGCTGCCCAAAAGCCCCCCATGAAAATGAGTTAATTTGAACTAATAGGTCACCAAGGTAGTGAAGTGATAAGATTAGGCATTTCCTTGGAAAACATTTATTGCCATTTTATGACCCTATATTTTTAGGCGCCAACCTCATTGAAGGAACTATATACTAAGGTACTGGCACTACTTTTTATATTGCTGAGTCATTTTTTAAAAATTGAATTACTTAGTTTAGAAAGTATTTCTTTAAACATAAAGATATTGCCATTAATGCTTAAATAGTAATGATCATGACCATTTGTGAGTAGGTGGTATCTCCAAGGAATTCATAAAAATTATACATTTAATTTTTCATTATCAACATATCAATGGTTGGGGGAGGAAGGTAGATCTGATGATACTATATTGAACTTTCTAACAGCATTTTAATATCGGAATCGAGATTCGCCATAGGTCATATGATTATCATCCAACATCGGAGTGAGCATGAAGTTATACTGACATTAATGCACTTGGTCTTTCAATCGATGCCCTGTTTGGTTGGAAAATTTTTTTTCCCAGAAAAAAATGGGCATAAAGAATCATGTGCATTAGTTAATGTGATAAATCTGTAGTAGGAGAGGCATTCTCTTCCCATCATATATGTGCCTATACTATCCCAATCATGTCCTAATAAATCTTACTACTTTTGCAAAGTCTGAAACAGGTTTTGATTTACACACTGCTTATTTAATAAAAGACAGAACAAATACCCCATAACGAATAGGAACTACAGTGATAAGCATCTATTATGTGCCGAGTGCTTTATATAATATTATCTTGGTAGAAAGTAGATATGTTATCTCAGTTTTGCAAAAGCAGGTACCAAGAATAGCAGTTATGTGCCCTCAGTATCCACCAGCCAGTAAATTAGAAAATGATGCTAGAGACGAAGCCTCCCAAGAATCACTCTTCTTTGCCCTGTCCAGGACACCACAAGCAATTTCGGTCTCCTGATTTCTCCAAAGAATCATGAGGTTTATTGGCCAGCACTAGGTTTTACAGGTGTTGGAAAAAAATGCAGTTACTCAGATTAGGATGTACTTAAGGAGGCCCGGCATCTGTGGGAAGATTAAATATGGCCACGACTTCTTTGCAGCACCTGTTTTAGTGAGTCATCTCTCTACCTCTGAATGGAGGATGACTTTGTGACTTAATGTACTAGTGAAATATGGCCAAAGTGGTATTTAAGAGGGCTTCTTCACTTGCTGCCCTTTGACCTCCTTATAAGGAAGTGGGTCTAACCCCCCGGAAAGATGTGAGGCTGCAGGAAAGTGAAGTTGAGGAGCTCCTGCCAACAGCCAGCAGCACCAACTACCAAAGGGGTGAGGGAATTTGTTCTGGGCCATCCAGCCTGTCCAAAACTTCAACTAAATGCAGCTATAGGAGGAATCCCTGGGAAACATCAGAGGAACTTCCGGTTGACAAGCAAAACTGTGAGTAATGGTCATCTCAGTTGCTTTAAACTATTAAGGTCAGGTGGTTTCTTATGCCACAGGACACATGGAATACATACATGCCAGGAAAAGGTCGCTCGCCATAGAGAACAAAGCTTCCTAGTTGCCCATACTCTACATACTGGAAGTCAGAAATGAAGTGAGTGAATGTGCCAGGATTTGAATTGAACACAGAGAGGAATGGGAAAGCCCCTAAGTGTGAGAAATTTCATGAATCAAACACCAGGGAGGGGAAGCATAGCTTTTCTTCATGGAATAATCAGCAAATTGGTTTGCTGGCAGGAAAAGTTTCACTTTATTGGTTAAATTACCTTGTGTGACTGTTGTTTTCTAGGATTGTAGTAACATAAAGAAATACAAATATGATTCCTTTGTAGAAATGCAAAGAAGAATAAAATATGGATTTTGTAATCAGCTTGTTATATACACATAAATAGGAAAATCATTGCATAAATATGGATGTAATTAGTATAATAATGAAAATGATTCAAGGTTGATGGGGCCAGAATTTTCTGCTATCTGCTTCATGTCATCTGCATGTCAGGCACTGTGTCTTAATGACAGCTAATTTTTGTGTGCTTTATATTTGGTGTAGTGTGCTAAATGATTTACATGCATCATCTCATCAGGTCCTCCTCATGACTTCCTGAGGTGTAGTATCACAAGGTATTGTCTCTATAAATTAGATCCTCTAAAGGACCTGCCCAAAGTCATAAAGCTAGTATGTGACACAACCTGGGTTCTAATCTAATCTAATCTAATCTAATCTAATCTAATCTAATCAATGATGAAGGTTGAAATTGGGGTGATTTACTGTCTTAGGAGAATGGAATTGAACGCATCATGACGTAGATGATATCTGAGTCTACTTTTGAAGTGTTCAAGGGAATCAGTAAGCAGCTAGGATAAGGAGAAAACCAAGGGTTGGGGTGTGTGGAGTGAATAGCACGCCAAAGGCCTAGAGATGCAAGTGTGAAGGTAAGAGAGCTGATGGGGACATGGGATGCGGGCTTATGAAGGGCTCTTGGAGCCAGGCTCAGGAGCTTGGTCTTTGTCCACTAGTGGACAATGGTTCTCCGGAAGCTTCCTGGCAGTGTAGGCATGGTGAGAGCAATGTTATAGGAACCTGACTGATGCTGAAAGCATGGGTCTGCAATGGTTGGTGGGCTGAGTGTGTGGACTGTTGTAGTTCAAGAGCAATTATGAGAGTCGGGCAAGATTTCCGGAGGATGGCAGGTAACATTTCTATCCACATCTATTTGGCATTGTTTAGGGGATGTGTGTGTGGGCTGATTCATGCTGGTAGGGGCTGAGGGATGCTGGCCATCTGTCATGGCCACTGCACAGTTCCCAAGGCTCATTCCCTCTTTTCTTTTTCACTGACAGTCTTTCCACTGTTGTCTGGTTGTATGAAAGGGAGCTGAACTTCTCCCTCATACTGCCCTGCTTAGAAAGCTTAAAAGAAATTTCAAGATTCTTTAATGATTTCATTTAATGGTGTATTGTGTAGGTCCAACCCTGAGATCAATGATATTTCTCTCCCCCCAAGCCCCAGGTAGTCTAGTCCAGGCTGACCTGGAATTCACTATGTAGTCTCAGGATATCTTCAAACTCATACAATTTTCCCACCTCTGTCTCCCAAGTGCTGGGATTAAAGGTGTGCACCATCGTGATAACTTTCAATTAGGAAGGAATATTGAACAAACATCTTTATAAACATTTCCTTGTGTTTTATAAATCCTTGGCTCCGGAGGACTTCTCTCACAAGGAAAGAGCCGACACTGTTTTGTGCAGCTCGTCTTCACGATCCCAGCCTGGGCAGCAGTAGGGACTATGTATTTTTTAATGAGAAAGGATTAAATGATTTGTTTAAGGCTTTCAAATGTACAGAGGTAAAATAAAGACTGAAAGTGATGTTCAAGTTCTCTCTGAGGGAAGAGAATTTGCTATGACAATATGAACTTAATTTTTGTTATTAGTGCTAATAATGACATAACATTTATTTTGAGATTCATTATCTAGCTATGTACCAACTTCTTCTGTTTCAATGGTAACAGCATAGCACATATCTGTAAGGATGCATCAGCAACTGAATGTAGTAGTCCTTGGGATATAGAACAAGTGAGTGGTGGAGAGGGGAGACTTCTGGAGACTTCTACTTTACACTTTCTTTCACTTAATACTCTGATTCTGTTGAAAAAATCCACAATATGTTTTTTAATTAATGGAGGCAACTAGTTAACAAAAATTTAAAAAATGGACATTCAGCCTTATATCTTTGTTGTTAATCTCAAGCTTTAAAAAAGTCTCTTAAACTTCTAGGATATGAGCTATTTTATGTCTCTTGGAAAGCTCATATGGTTATGGAATTACAACTTTCTGACAGCTTCTTAAATTTTTACTTTAACAACTCTCCTGCTTGGCACAAAATTATGTCCAGGCTGTCTCTGTGAGAAAGTGATCGCTGTTGCCTAAGTTACAAAATGAAGCATATTTTTGTACCCCTGGCTCTTGGTGTGCCTTTGGAATGCTATTTGTATTTATGTAGCCCAGTTAGAACAACACGAGCCACCGGGATGCACTTTGGCCAGAACGGAATCTGCAGAGCTTCAGTCCTGCCAGATGGTCTTGCCATGGTTGTTTTGCTGCAAAACTGATTATTTTTGCAAGCTGCATGATAGAATTCACCATCAGGATTGATTTTAAATTTCATGACATTTCAAATAAAAGCCTGCCGAACCAATAGATAGAACAGCTGAAAAAATAAGTTCCTTGTGAAAGGTTCGCTTTTATTATTATTTAAAAATATTCTTTAATTGTGAAGGAGCAGGTGGCTGGGTGTGGATCACAGAAAGCCCTGGAAATGTGGTTCCGTTCTCTAAACAGGGCAGGACAGTGGGCTAATTAAAGTCAGACAATGGGCCATTTGGAAAGCCTTAGAAAATAAAGCATGTATTCAAATGACGATCGTGGATATAGTATGTATCCCTAAATTCAAACAATGGCATTTTGAGTTTATAAGACATTGCCTGCTCCAAAAAAAGTTTTCCTTTTTTTGATCATGTCTGAGTACACGAAGGGGGTTAGTCAACAATATTAACAAGCAAACTGCAAAGTATGGTGGCTCAAGAAGGAGCAAAAGGTTTGGAGGACATACTATTGGGTTAGACATGGATTTTCTTTATTAACCCCTTGGCAATGATTATAGGTAGAAGGAAATGGGTTCTTAGCAATTCTGAAAAAAATGTAGTAAGGTCAAATGAAAAGTTTTTACTCAAAAAATGTGGCAGTTTTCCTAAAAGCTTTAGTGATCAAACACACAAGGACAGATATTTCTTAAAATATAAGAAAAATAAATATGGAAAATAAAAGCATAACAAAAGGTAAACATAACACCATAGCAAATCAGGAAAGCACATTAACTATTCAATGACCATTGGTTGCACCCAGGCAAGCAGGACAATATTATTGCAACCTGAACACATTGTGGGATAGGGTCAGTTTATGGGTTAAAAAGATAAAAAAAATGGTCAGGGTTAACTTTAGGAAATCAGAGAAAAACATGAACATTTCCTGAAATAGCTGTAAAACTGACTTTTAAAAAACACTCTGGGAAGATGGCTCAGCAGTTGAAGGGCCTCGCTTGCAAAGCCTGACAACCTGGCTTTAATTCCCCAGTAGCCACACAGAGCCAGATACACAAAGTGGCCCATGCATCTGGAGTTCATTTGCAGTGGTGAGAGGCCTAGTGTGCCCATTCTCTCACTCATTCTCCCTCTTTCTCTCTGCTGGCAAATAAAAATATTTTTAAAACCTAAAAAAAAAAAATACTCTTTGTCTGCAGAGCCCGGGGTGCTTTGGTCTGAAGCTTATGCTTTTTTTTCACCACTGAGTCCTCACACCATCTCTGTGCTGCCTGGTGCTTGGATTGGGCTATGTAATCATAGCTGTGATTGATTGCTTCCTTGAATTCTATATAGGCAACCTCATAATTCTAAGGCATGGGCAATGAGTTTGTGAACTTCTTATATTGTTGGTTAGCACAACCATTAGAATATCATAGAGAATTAAGGCAGTGTATAAATTGCTGAAGTTTTAGCAGGTTTGGAGGGATAAACCTTGATTAAAACTAGATCTCTAGGGCTGGATAGATTGTTCAGTGCTGAAGGCACGTGGCTGCAAAGCTTAATGACCCTGGTTCAATTCTCCAGTACAGATATATGCCAGATGCACAAAGTGGCACATGTGTCTGGAATTTGTTTGCAATGGCTAGAAGCCCTGGTGTGCCCACTCTCCCTTTCTCATCTGTCTCTCTTTGCTTGAAAATAAATAAAAATGTTTAAAAAATAAAAACAAAACAAAACAACTGGATCTCTAGATTAGGGAAAGGTTCTATCTATGTTTAGCATGGAATACCAGGAAATGAGAACATTGGTATTTTACATCTATCTTCCCTCAGAAAGTATATTTCCATCAGGAGGTAAGAGTAAAAGGAAGTTGCCTTCCTCTTTCCTCTGTGGCTATTGTATTTCTTAAGAATATGAATATAGCACATTCATGTGTGTAACCATGAGAGGATTCTGGACACCATGATAATAGAGAACATCAAAGGAATGAGTCACCAGAGAGAAGGAGCAGGTTCAGGAATCTTTCCTCAAGTGGGCAAAGTGGTATCCAGCCTCTAATCCCAGGAGTGAAGCACAGGGTGCTGGATCTCAGATCAGAGTGGTAGTCAGGGAGCGACCATAAACCAGAAGAAAAGATCAGAGAAAAGTAGGTGTGTGAAGAAGCCCAAGAGATTTCCAGAAGAGAAAAAAGGCTTCTTAAAGGTCTGTGAGTACATGATATGATTTAATATGGACGGAGAGCAGGTGTTATGCAGAGGGTGGGGCAATGGAGAGACCTGAGCTCAGAGGTCGAGGAGGACGGGAATGATTGAACATGCTCTGTATTATAGCAGCAAGTTCTGAGACTGAACTAGAGAACGTTCTAGAAGGAAATGAGAAACTTGAGCTTTTGGCATCAGGTCTAGTTTCTTCTAGGATGTCTTAGAATTACAGGAAAGGAAGATCTGCTTCTAGTTTGGGCTGGGTATGGTTTCCCTGATAGTCTATAAACTGTGCTGAAATGACAGGTAGGGGACACACATGTGGGCAGTGGGGAGCAAACGGCATGATCTGAAGTCTGAAGGCTGCCATGAGGGCTGGACAGGAGGACCTGAAGAAAAGTGTCTACTCCAAAGCACATCATCCCTTGCTGTGGAAACATAAATGCAGGAAGGCAATGTATCAGGTGAAAGAAAGACTTTAGAGTCCCATAAATCAGGGTCCACATCGAATGTACTTGATTGTTCTTTTTCTCATTTAATTTTCTCTCAAGGCTGTTGGACTCTTATTGATAAATGAAATCTATTTTAAAGTAGAGAAATAAATCTCTGTAAAGCGTTTTGTGTAATGTATGCACGTGGATATGTGCTGATGTGGTACCCCACACACTCACCAGGAGCAGCTGGCCAGAGAAGATGTTGGCTATTCCCTTCCATTGGTCATCTGCCTATTTTTTCTTGGTGGTGGAGTCTCTTACCAGGACTGGGATTAAAGATGTATCTGGCCACACCCAGCTGTTTACATAGCTTCACAAGATTCAAACTCAAGTAGTTGTAGGCCCCTTTCCAGCCTTGATGTTTGCTCAGGAGTATAGTTAACTGCAGACCTATGTCTCTAGCATTATTATTATTATTATTATTATTATTATTATTATTATTATTATTATTGAGACAGGGTTTCATGTAGCTCAGGCTGGCCTTCAACTCACTATGTAGCAGAGGTTAGCTTTGGGCATCTGATCCTCCACCTCATGAGAGCTGGAATTAGTATGTACATGCTCCCGCTATTAATTGTTGTTGTTATTTCTACCTCTCATTTATCCTGAAGAGACTGAACTGGTGGAAGGAGACTCAGGCCTGGAAGTCACCTCTACCACAGCACTGTGCCAGTCTTTGATCAGACATCGGTGTCAGGACATTTGTAGCTCATGGATCTGCTTTCATACTTCTTGTGATTATCCTTTTTTTTTAGTTTCTTTCTTTATTTTTTAAAAAAATATCCTTATTATGAATAAGTATATACATTGTATGAGCAAATCTTGTGAATGTGTCCCCATTTCCCTCCTCTCTGTCCCCTACCCACTGGGGTCCTTCCTCGGTGCGCATACTGGATCTGTCCATAGGATGGGGGTATGATCTGCACCAGAGGAAGCCAGTTTTTCTTTTTCTTTTTTTCTTTTTTCCCCTTGTGAATATTCTGTTCCCTGTTTTCCTTGTTAACTCAATTGGAAAAACCTCAGATGAACTACAGGACAGAGGATCTATCTCAGAAAACAGAAGGGATTCAGTCTAGCCTTGGAGTTTAGGAATTGTAGGTTGGGGTGCCCATGGGAGGGGCATATTTTGAGATCTGAAGAGATCTGTTTAACCAGAAAGAGAAACAGCTATGCCCAGTGGAGAGAAGAGGATTTCCTGAAAAGTGGCAAACACTAACTCATTGCAATGTATACTGTTCATTGACACTGGAAAATGTAGTCCTCAGAACATCACAATTAGATCAGTAAATTGATAGCAAATCCTGATCAAAACACCAGGATTTAGGGACATTTATAAAAAACACATATATTTCTGAGAGAGAATATGAGGGAGAGAGAGAGAGAGAGAGAGAGAGAGAGAGAGAGAGAGAGAGAGAGAGAGAATGAGAATGGGTGCATCAGGGTTTCTAGCCACTGCAAATGAACTCCAGAGGCATGCACTAATTAGTGCATTTGGCTACTGGGGAATTGAACCCAGATCATTAGGCTATGCAGGCAAATGCTTTAACTGCTGAGCCATCTCTCCAGCTCACCAGGACTTTTATTTCCTTCTTTCTGCTGTTTGAAGTGAGATTTTTTTTTCATGAAGTGGTAGTTTATGCTGGAAAAGTATCACTGGGAGTTTATCTAAAAGTTGCTAAGTCTAGATACTTAGGGCTTCAGAACTGAGCAGTTGGACTAATCCCAGTGAAAGGCACCAAATTAGAACTCCTACTGTAGCCGTCTTTACTCAGAGAAGGGAGGAGGGCAGCACCGCTGGTCACTGTCAAATTCAGATTGCTGTTTCCAGCCACTAAGATAGGGAATTGGTTGAGGTCCATCTTGATGGCTGAAGGTGTGGTGTGTACATGTCATGGACTAGTATTCATTCAACCTCAAGAAGGAGGACATTCTGACATTTGTGGCACAGAACAACAATGACCACAGTTCTTGGTTATGTTTAGAAACTAAACAAGTTTATCTCACTGAAGCTCAAGCTAGAGGAGGGGCTCATGATAGGAACTGTTGCTGTGCTTTGTTCCACTACTTACAATGTTTACGCTTCCAAAAGAATTAAGATAAATTATTAACCAAAGCCTTCAGCAGACAATACGGCCTGGCAATATGTGGGGAGAGAAAAGATGGAGAGAGCTTGGCTAAAAGCTACAGGATTGCAGCTGAACAGGAGGATTAATTCACAAGGTTCTGTAACACAGTAGAATGACTACAATTGGTGATATGATTGCCTATTCCCACAAGAGCTAATAGAGAGTGTCTCGAATGTTCCTAACAGAAAGAAATGATAATTGCTTGAGGTAATGGATATGCCAATCACTCCGATTTGATTATTACATGTCATATATGTATACTAATGTATCACAATGGACCCCATACACATGTATAATTATGTGCCAATGAAAATAAAAGACAACAAAATTTCAGGTTGCTAACTCCTGCTTCCAGTCTTGTTTCACTTACAGCAAATATTTTTTCTTACCTACAAACCTGTCTTCTTTTTTTAAAAAATATATATATATATATATATATATATATATATATATATATATATTGTCCATAATGAGTTACAGTATTTAGTGGGCAAACAATGAGCTGTTATCCCCAATTCCCCAATGCCTCCCCTCCCCATCCCCAATCAGCTGGATATCTTCTTCCGTGGGCCATCTGGATCAGTCCTTGTGGCAGGAGACCATGGATAGCCTAGTACTCAACCCCAAACCTGTCTTCTAATATAATGGCTAATGTTTCTGTTACATTAGAATTTGTAGGAACAAGGATGGGGATGTCTAAGTCCCCAGGCTGTTCTCTCTACTGGAGTGCATGTCTACCTGAGGTTGGCGCACCTTTGATGTGATGCTTATCAAATGCCGCCTAGTGTCAGGTGCAATAAAAGCTGCCATGTGCTGAGAACTAAGAACAAGCCATTAATTAAAAAACATGTAAAGGAAAGGTTTTTTTTTAAAGTTTTTCATGTAAGGCAGTGATTATTGTTTGAGGAGGAAGATGTTTGTGACTGAAGTAAGCATTATTGCAACATCACCTGGGTCCCATAAATCTTTTCAATGTTTTATGTGTAAGTTTGAAAGAAATTTTTCTTAATAAAAAAAAAAAACAAGCCATGTGTCAGACCAGGTACTTTGCAGACATTACCTCATATCATTCACATGACCTTCTATGGGGGCATTGCTGTTCCCATTTACATGCCAGTAAAACTGAGACCAAGAGAAATCAGAACCTTCTCTCACACTGGAGTCTGAGCCTGGCCCATCTGGTTCTGAAAGACAAGCACCTAGCCATTCCGTCACACCACCATCCTTTGTTAAGACACAAGCGGAAACAATAAGCCATTAGTCAACTGTGGGAGATTTAAGAAAATGAATGTGCATACATGTACACGTCTGTGGATATATGTGTACGTGTGCATGTGGAGGCCAGAGGGTGGTATCGGGAGTCATCTTCAGTCACTCTTCACCTTATTATTATTATTATTATTATTATTGTCTTTTTGGTTTTTTGAGGTAGGCTTTTGCTCTAGCCCAGGCTGATCTGGAATTGTGTAGTCACAAAGTGGCCTTGAACTCACAGCAGTCCTACCTCTGCCTCCCAAGTGCTGGGATTAAAGGTGTGCACTGTCACACCCAGATCGACCTTATGTTTTTGAGACAAGGTCTTTGACTGAACCTAGACCAACTTGGCTAGACCAGTTGCCCATGATCTCAGAGATTTCCTGTCTCCACCTTTGCAGTGCTGGTATTACAGGTGCATAGCACCATGGATAGAATTTTTATGTGGGTTTAGGGGATCCAAACTCAGGTCTTCACACTTGCAAGTAAGCCATCTCTCTAGACCCAAGAACTGAGGATTTTTGTTTGTTTGTTTCTTCCAGGTAGGGTCTCTCTCTAGCCCAGGCTGACCTGGAATTCAATATGCAGTCTCAGGGTGGCTTCAAACTCATGGCGATATAACTGAGCTCCCGCCATCTCTTTACCTCATCTCCAGAGTCTAGCTGGAAGCAGCTCCAGGAGTTATCTTCTACCCCATGTCCATGCATTGCTCAGTGTGAACGGCTGTAAGCGTTCCCTGATGGCCACCATCACTATTTGGCACTTGAAACAAAGTCATCTTGGTATTTGAATCATTTACTTCCCATAGTAGTCCTTCTCACACACCAAACTACATTTGCACAGGGCCAAGGCTTTTGTCTGTCCCTTTGAATTCTCACTCATGTAGTTCCCTGCATTGATTGAACACCTATCTCTCCCAAGCCCTTGGCAAATGTTAGCTGTCACCTTTAGGATAACCTTACAAGGTTTGCAAGCAAGGCTAGGTAATGTTGCTATCAGCACACAGTTGACAGATGGCAGAGCTGAGATGGGGATTTAGGCCTCTTCCCACACTTCCTGTCTTCAAAGGTGAACCTGAGCTCTGGAGATTCCAAGATCAGCATCGCCACATCAGCTCAAGGTTGCTCCAAATTGGGTACAAGTTGAATCTCAGAGATTCAGATCTATTTAAAATGCCAAACATTGAGGCAGTAGCATTTAAAATACAAATGACCAATATAAAGGCGATGAAAGAATAGGATAAACTTCTTGAGATTTGAGGCTTAAAAATGAAATACAAAGTCAAGTTCAAAGGGTGAAAGTAGACAGGCAGGCTGGTCTAGAATTCTAGTACACACTGTGTGGGATGCAGTTCTGTAGTGTTAGGGATCTTTGTTAAATGAGAACTTTTTTTTTTTTTTTGCTGATCTTGTGACAGAAAAGTACCTATGTGAGATGACCTATATATGTGTATGTGCATATGTATTATGTGTGTTAGGTTGCTTTACTGTAGTAACCATTTTATGAGTTACCTGTAACCCATATATCTACATGTAAACCTCAGAATATACACAATAAACTAAAATGAATTTTGAGATGATAGGAAGATGGCTCAACTCTACTTATTTTGCTTGTGTATGTATGTGTGTGGGGGTCTGCATGCTCGTGTATGTACATAGGTGTGGAGGCCTCTGGATATCTCTTTAGTCTCCCCACCTTATTTTTTAAAAATATTTTATTTATGAGAGAGAGAGAGAGAGAGAGAGAGAGAGAGAGAGAGAGAGAGAGAGAGAGAGAGAAAATCGGCACACCAGGGCCTCCAGCCACTGCAAATGAACACCAGACACATGCACCCTCTTGCATATCTGGCTTTACATTGGCACTGGGGAATTGAACTCAGGTCCTTCTGCATTGCAGGCAAGCGCCTTAACTACTAAGCCATCTCTTCAGCCCTTCCCACCTTATTTTTTGAGACCTGGTTCACACTGAACCTAGAGCTTACTGATTAGGCTAAACAAGCCGACAAGCCATAGGGATCCTCCTGACTCTGCCTCCCCAGTGTTGGGATTATAGGCATGTAGCACCTCTGAGACATCTCTCCAGCCCTTTCAACCCTACTTTTATTAAAACGGACATCAAGGCTCAGTGAGGAGGAGACACTTGGATAAAACCACTTATAATCAAACATAATGAGAGTTTCGGAGACCAAGCAGCATTTTGTCTTTGGGATAGCTCAAGTATGTTTTCAGGGGAGCCAGAAAAGTTGAGATGACATAATAATCAGCTTCCAGTTGTGTATTTTTTCCTTAATCCTTCACAAGAAATCCAGATGCAAATCACAGATCTGTGCGCCAGAGTGTTTACACTCAGTGGTCAATGAGTGTTCATGTGATTGGTAGAGCAAAGCAGCAGCTGAGTACTCCAGCCAGCAGTCCCGAGGGAAAGACAGTTACTGGGACCCAGCTAGCCAGTGGACATCTGTTCTGCAGTTAAGAGTTTTCCCACCTCTCGCCAAAGAGCAAACATTTCCAATGACTCCATGTCATAAAGGCACTATATGGCACCCATTTGCCTTCTGTTCCTCCAAAAATTTCCTTCTAATAATTAGAACTCTTGCCAGCTTCGTTCCACTACTTACAGTATTTTCATTCTAATAATTAAGACAAATTATTAACCAAGACTTCTGGCTGACAATATGGCCTTATCTCATATGTCTTGACATAAAGATTTAAGCAGTTTGAATACAAGGATTTAGGAACATGTAGAATGAGAAAATAGCTGTTAAGTAATTATGATTTGAGCGATAAACACTTGAGGTTGGCATAAAAGAATCACATCATGTGGATATAATTTTTGTTTTATGTATATAGCATATGTAAATTGAGATAGTGTAAGTCAACTATAATTCCTACCTAGGGTATTTCTCCTCAAAATTTCCCTCAGTTTAGGTGTTCACAAAACAGCTTAAATTCCTTACTTATTTTTCTTCATGTGTATGTAGAATATTAACTTGGACTTTCACATCTATTTTGCTATTGTTACTGACTGTGGCATTTTGATGAGGTGGCAGAGCTATTAGTAGGTCCATCAGTCAGTGAGACAGATCAATCATCAGACGTGGTCCAGGCTCCTTCTTAGCTTTCCACACTCTACACGAGACTCCCTCCTTCTCCCACACAATTGAAATTCCAAAGAGATTTCCATCTCCTACTCTGAAGGTTTTAAAAATTTCCCCTCACGCCAGCTGCTGTTTATTCAGTTATTTCAGATGAATCTTTACGATTGCTTAAGAAAAACTTGATTAGAAAGCTAGAAAGTGTGTGAATTACTCACTGAATTTCAAAGCAGAACAGAATTGTGGCAATTTGGTTTATTGCTTCTTTTTTCTATAGATAATAGTTTAATAATTTTGTTGTTTAAAATATTCAAGTATTAGTTTTTATGGAATTCAATTGAACTAATGTAATTGCCAAAGTTTTCAGCAGTTAGAAATCTAATTATATATTTTTGGTATTAGATATTGGTGAGTGGCCTCTATTTATCCTGGTGGAAATCTAAGAAAGTAGTAAAGAATAACAGAAAAAATGAGAAAGAAAAAGAAAAGAAACGATTTAAAAATACACATATACAGTGATTGTTAATATGTATAGAAGTCATTTAATTTCTAGTGCTTGGCAAAAATCAACTTGATGCATGATTTTTGTTTTATGGTTTCTTTTTCTTATTCTGTCCTCCCTTCCTTTCTCCTTCCTCTTCCCTGCCTCCCCTCTCCCTTTCTCTCTCTCTCCCCCTCTCCCTCCCTCCCTCCTTCCTTCTCTCTCCCTCCCTCCCTCCCTTCCTTCTTCTTTCTTTACTATAAAGATTTGATAAACATTTATTCCATGGTATCCATGGCAAATGTTCTTGAGATTAATGGTGTTGCCAGAGTGTGGTCACAATGAACAGTGGTGATGTGTGCATTATATGCTTGTCCGGGGGATACAGCTCTCCATAATACATATGCACTACTTTCCTAGGATTGCTGTACCTAAACAGGAAGGTTTGTGATCATCTAAATATACTTTTATAGTTTTGAAGGCCAGACGCTCAAATCAGGCCATATGGCTGTGCTCACCATAGGCTCTGGGGGGGGGGGATCTGATTTTGCTTCTTCCACCTTTGGATTGATGCTGGGATTCACTTGTTGCCTCATCTCTACAACCTCTGCTGAAATGGTCACTTTGCCTCTCCTCTTATGTCTTCCTTCCTCTGTATATGTTTTTGCTTCAAAACTGCCTCTTACAAAGATCCGTGATTATACTGAATGTCCACTCAGATAATTTAGGGAAAGGCCTGTGGTGGTTTGATTTAGGTGTCCCCCATAAACTTATATGTTCTAAAGGCTAGGTCTCCAGGTGGTGGCAATTTGGGAATTGGAGCCTCCTGGAGGTAGTGCATTTCTGGGGGTGAGCTTATAGCCAGCTTCCCTTTGCCAGTGTTAGGCACACTCTCCTGCTGCTATTTTCTACCTGATGCTGACCAGGAGGTGATGTCCAGCCTCTATTCATGCCATCATTTCCCCTGCCATCATGGAGGGTCCTCTTGAGTTCCTTTCCTCCTACAAGCTGCTTCTGGTTGAATGTTTGTCCCAGCAAGGAGAAACTGACCACAACATCCTCCTCTCAAGATTCTTATACATTTATTTTGCCATACAATGCAACATTTACAAGTTCTAAAATTTTGACATGGTACCTTTGGTGGCTCATTTTTATTTTTGGCCAAAGACAATGCACTTACATTCAAACTGTGTGATTGGGTTTTTGATTGTTAGCCATGCTGGCAGCCTGACATTATGAATATACCTGATTGTAGTATACACTTACCTGTTTAATCTGAGATCTAAGACTCTCTTCTATTCCCTAATGCATGAGTTTGAAGAAAAGGAGGTGGTCTTGGTACCAATAACAAAATTAGAACCCCACAAGTGAATGTCTGCTGGTATCATGACGCTTCATGATTTCTGCTGATTGAATTGCATTTGTGGTTGAGATAGAAATAGGCTAT
>PVHP010011662.1:0-44651 GCA_004024765.1 Zapus hudsonius
ATCTCCAGCACCATAGATCACCTATCAGATAAGTCTGAACACACTGGTGAAGACATGGCCTAGACAGCCACTGACCACATCAAATAGAGCAAAATTACTGCCAAGACTCAGAACTGCTTTTCAGAGAGGTTCAACAAAGTGAAGACATTCAAAGCTACCTTCCCCTAAGCAAGGAACTTTCCATGATGCCCCACCAGCCCCATCCACAAGCAATAAAAATAATACAAGAGTACTACAAAGATTAATAGAACTCTATAAAGAACAAATAGTAAATGCTCCATAAGCCATAGGTGTTATTAAATGGTCTTACCTAGCAGTGGACTCTGCAAGATACACAACTGACCAACCAAGCTGTGCCCACTGGTACAACAGCAGCATGTGTGTTCTGGGGGTAACCAACTGCTCTCTGATTGGACTTGAAGCCTGCTCTATGGGAGGGAATTCATGACCTGTACTAATAGCCTAGTGAGCAGGAAGGGCATAGGCCTTGGGAGGGATGTTACTACTGTTGCCTGGCTAAATGGCTATGTTGTGCCCATCAAACTGCTCACTAAATACTTATGTTTATACCCATAGGCAAGTGTTGATCTCCCTTTTGGTCAGAGAAACTTCTTTTTGAAGTTGGTGGTGGCCATTGGGGAAATTCAAAATTTGTCAAAGTTTGATGAATAAGGATTGTGGAATGTTGAGCACTAAACGAAACATCTACATCACTCTGCCAGGGTTCAGATAACTTTAAAGAAGCGTGGGCCCAGGGAAGAAATGTAAGAACCAGGGCATGGGGAGAAGTGCTTTGGAATGTTGTCTTCTGGACATGAAGTGGTCATTACATTCACAACCTCATAGCAACTACACCTACACAAGACCTGTTCAAGATTGATTAGGCCCACCAACATCCAATCATAAACAGTGGAGGAGGGATAAAAAAGACATCAGGGGTTGGAGAGATAGCTCAGAGGTTAAGGCATTTGCTGCAAAGCCTAACAATCCAGATTCCGTTCCCCAGTATGCACATAAAGCCAGATGCACAGTGGCACATGTATCTGGAGTTTGTTTGCAGTGGCTGGAAGCCCTGGCGTGCCCATTCTCTCTCTCTCTCTCTCTCCTCTCTCCTCTCTCTCTCTCTCTCTCTTCTATCTCTCTCATCTCTCTCTGCTTGCAAATAAATAAATTTTAAAAAATACATCAACATTAAAGAGAGACTGGTTGGAAAGAAAAAGGGGTTCAATGAAAGGCTGGGGGAAGGGAAGGCAGGAGGAGGGGTTATGATAAAAACATACTACATACATGTATGAACATTATCAATAGAATGGTTTAGCTGGCTGTGGTGGTGCATGTCTTTACTCCTAGCACTTGGGATGTTAAGGTAGAAGAATTGCCATGAGTTTGAGGCCAGCCTAGGCTAGAGTGGGACCATGCTTCAAAAAAAACCAAAAAAAGTTTAAAAACTGAACCTAGTGCATAGTGCACAGAACATAGTGCATATGACTCTCAATGTCATAGCTGTTGTTAAATGCCAACCCTCCCCCCAACCAGAGTCCAAATACACTAAAGTAAGTTTATAGGCCATGAAAACCCTTTAGAATTTGAGGAATGAAGTTGATACTGACACATTTATAAGATTAGTATTTTATGTTGCAGTTACACAAACACCCCCACACGGCTGTCTGTTAAAACATTCCTCTGTATTGAATGAATATCCATAAACAGTCAACTCGACAGGGATCAATTTTCTCTTCACCTCCCACCACTTCATTTTATGCCTGAGACATTCCATATGTCTTTAGACACAATCTGCTTACTTTCAAACTGCTCAAAATGAAACATAAAACACTGTAGTTTCAAGGTACAAAAGCAGCTCCTGGAATCCAAGGCAATCCACTTGAGGGCACAGTTCTGTGTGTCAGTCATATTGTCTGCTTAGGTGACGAGAGGTTCAGAGAGGTGATTACTTGAAGTTCATCACTATCCATAGAATTGAACGTTATTTATTTAATATCTTATGGTGAGCAAAGGATTTTCATGTACAGAATATTAAGTATTTTTACAGGGATTTTCAACAAAAATGAGGTACACTAACTGTGGCAACGGAAGCAGAGGTAAGAAGACTGGCATATTCATTCCCTAGATTTGAATTTAATTTATTGATGGTATTTGTTTGCTAGGGCTTCCATAACAGAGTATCACATAGCTTAAAACAATAGGAATTTATTATTTCAGTTCTGGAGGCCAGAAGTCCAAAATCAAGGTAGCAGGGCCCACAGCCTTGTCTCTGAAAGCACTGGGGAAGAATCTGTCCCAGGTCTCTCCTAGCTTGGGCTAGTTACTTGGTTTGTAGCCAACCATATTTCCCATCTTCACGTGGGATTTTCCCTGTATTTCTGACTCTGTGTTCAAATTTTCCCTTTATTTAAGGACACCGCTCACATTGAACTAGGGTCCACCTTAATGACCTCATCTTAAGTTGATTATCTGCAAAGACTTTATTCCCAGATATGGTGACTGCAAAGGTACTGTGGGTGTAAGAATTTGGAGGAGACACAATTCAACCTGTTACTTGTTGCCATTTCCTTCCTTCTCCTGACTTTGCCTAACACATTTGTGCCCAGAAGCACACCATGCATTCATTCCTTAATTCAATTAACCTCAATTCAATTAACATGTCAAGCTTTGTACAGGATGCTGGTGATGCATAAAAATGAACTAGAAGTCACATTATGGAGGGAATCTGGACTCCTGATTATACTAAGAAGTATTATTATTGAGGCAGCATTGTTAGGTATTATAATGAGGTTTTTCTTTCAAGTGTCAGAGAGCTGAGGGAGGTGCTAATCCGCACTAGGGGAAAGGAATACTTTCACAAATCAGGTAGCATTTCATTTGAGTCCCAAGGAGTGTTTAGAAATATACAAGGGAGGTCAAAGATGATTGTAGTGAGATTTCAAGGAGCATTCCTCTGTAAGAAGTAACCCCATCATATATAGAGTAAGAGACACCGTAAGCCCCACGAGGACTGGGCTTTGTTCCATTCTATTATCTCCTCTATCTCCGGTGCTTTGAACAGTGACTACTTCATTCAATAAGTAGTGGCTGCAATGGGCCTGGGTGGCACAAGTTTATAACACCAGCTATTCATGAGGCAGAAGCAGGAGGATCCAAAGGTCCAGGCATTCCTGGGCTACAGAATGAATTCAAACTCAGCCTGAATAACAGTGAGACCCTGTCTCAAAATAAAAATAAAGTAAAATAAAATAAAATGGGGGCTGAAGAGATGGCTCAGTGGTTAAGCCTCTTGCCTGCAGAGCCTAACGACCTGAGTTCAATTCCCCAGTATAAAGCCAGATGCACAAAGTGATGCATGCATCTGAACTCTGTTTGCAGTGGCTGGAGGCCCTGGCATGCCCATTCTCTCTGTCTCTCTCTCTCTCTGTCTCTCTCTCTGTCTCTCTCTCTCTCTCTCTCTCTCTCTCTGCAAATAAATAAATAAATAAATATTTTTAAAAAATAAAATAAAATGGCCTGGGGTGGGGTTGATGCTTGGTGTCAGAGCATTTTCCTAGCCCATTGTAAGGCCCTAGGTTCAATATCCAGTACCTCAAAATCAATCAATCAATAGTGATCACAGAATGTAGACAAGGACACCATATGCATACCAGTCATTCCGGCACTTAGGAGGTAGAGGTCGGAGTCAGGAGCCATCCTCAGCTCCACAGTTTAAAGCTAGCCAGGACAACCTGAGACCCTGTATCAAAAACAAAGGGCATATGAGAAGGCATAGCTTGTAGTTTACTGCTTCTGGAGAGGCAGGCAGACACAGTCGCACATAACCCGTAAACTGTACTACGTGTCAGAGATTAGGGCTGATACATTGATGACTGATAGATAAACCGATATCATTAACAAATTCCAGGAAGTGCTGTAGTACCTGGCACCTCACCTGTCTTCTCTAGAGCATGTGCAAGGAGGCCAGGCCAACAGAAAAATGGTTGGGGGTTGGGCGACGGGACTGGAGAGATGGCTCAGCGGTTAAAGGCATTGCTTGCAAAGCCTGATGGCCTGGGTTCGATTCCCCAGTCCCCACGTGCACAAAGTGGCGTCTGGAGCTCATGGCAGGAGGCCCTTAAAATTAATAAAATGTTAAAAAGGAAAAGAGGGCTGGGATTCCTACTCTACTCCCACCCCAGGTCCTGGGAAGCCGCTGGAAGGATCCCGAAGGACGCGCGCTCCCGCATCCTCTCCGGAGTCCCCAGCAGCGCGCGCGCCCGCGAGCTCCCCGCATCCCCCGTGCTCATCCGGGTCTCCACCAGCTTCCGCCAATGGCGTGAGCTCCCTGCCCCCGGGGGCGGGGCGATCGTCCTCCCCCCCCTCCCGGGGCCTGCGGTCCCCACGAGGGACCCCGAGCCGAGCGCGGGGACACGCACGGGACCGGGCGGCGCGGCACGTGGACGAGGAGGGCCGCGTGGGACCCGAGCGGCCGCGGCCCCGCGGGAAGCGGCCGGAGCCGAGCGCAGCGCGCGGCGGGAGCCCGGCCGGTCAACACACCTCAGAAACGTGAGGTGCCTGGGGTCACGTGGGCCTGGATCCCTCCAATCAGGAGCCGGGGGCGGGGCCTCAGCCGCTGACGCGGCGGGCGAAGCCCAGGAGTCACCCGGGCCGCCTCGGGACCGTCCGTCCGTCCGTCCGTGCGCGCGTGCGGGCGGCGTCGACCCCCGTGTGGCCTCTCGGTGCTCGGTGGTCGCGCGTCGGGCTCGTGTCCACCCACGCGGGCAGGAGGTTTTCCGCGGTGTCAGTCGGCCGCAGCTCCGGGTGGAACGTGCTCGGGTGGCGGAGGGCGTCCCGGGCCCGGCCCGGAATGCGGGTCCCGCGGGCGCCGGTTCCCCAAGACCCCCGGGCAGTGTGCATCCCGCTCCCGGGAGAGAAGCGGTGCGTGATGCACCTGCCCTGCTGAGGGAGGTCTGGCTCGCGCCCGCCCGCCCGCCGGCCCGGGCATGGGGGTGAACGCCGTGCACTGGTTCCGAAAGGGGCTCCGGCTCCACGACAACCCGGCCCTGAAGGAGTGCATCCGGGGCGCCGACACCATCCGCTGCGTCTACATCCTCGACCCCTGGTTCGCGGGCTCCTCCAACGTGGGCATCAACAGGTGGCGGTGAGTCCTGAAAGCTCCATGGCTGGGGGGAAACCTGACCAGGGATCGGCCCCGAACTGAGGATTCTAGACCCAGGAGGACCGCACGGCTTTAGACCTTTATATATACATACATACATACAAGAATTGTAGGGAGAAATTTTTTTTAAATAGATCTGATGGCATAGTTCTCTAGCCAGTCTTGGCCTTTACGGGTAAGTTACGTGTGGATGGACTAAGGGGACCTCCCTCCCTGATTCATGGAGACTTCCTAAGAGGGAAAGTTCAGTAGTCATCGTCCTAGAGGCCTGTGGATTGGTTCCCGTGGTCTCCCTGTGACAACTCGTCGTAGGGAGCAAAACCATTCATTTATTACAGTCAGCTCCAAACGCAGTTTTCTTCCCCCTTGAGGTTACTGGAGGAAGAGCAAGGGGGAAAGGCAGGATCCGGTGTCTCTGCTCAGTTCTTCCTCTCTCTCAACTCCTCCTTGTGGTTAACAAGACCAAGCACAGTTTTTCTTTCTAAGCAAAGTATATTCTTTCTAGAGATTCAAGGCTGGGAGAAAAAAAATGCCAGAGGCGTTTCATGATCTTTTCCTGGAATACCAAGCTAGACTATTAGGTGAAATGAAATGAAAGCATTAGTTGAACAGGTCCGTTGATCACTTACTATATGCCGGACATTGCTCTGAATGTGAGGGAGATAGCAGTGAAAGAAACAGTGAAATGTCTTATTAAGACGGCATACGTCTTAGAAAGTAAAATATATATGTGGGCATAAGTGTTGCAAAGAAAAATAGAGCAAAGAAAAGAGATAAAACGAGTAAGGATGGGGCTAAAATGTAAAATATGTGGCTCATTGTAAAAGTCACAGAAAAAGTGGTAACAGATCTGAAGGCGGTGATGGGATGCAGATCTAGGAGAAGAAAAGGAACATTCCAAACAAAGGAAACAGTAAGGAAAAAAGCCTTAAGGTGAGAATGTACTTGACTGTTGGAAGGAACCACAAACTGCAGCACAGGGACTTTGGAAAAGGTGATGGATGAGGTCAGATCTGTGCTAGGGCCAAAATGAGTAGAGCTTTACAAGTGGTGTAAAAGTGAAGCAAGATTTGTGATTTTACTCAAAGTGAAGTGGAAATAATGACCACAATCACAAGCAGAGAGGTGATGTGGTCTGTCTGAAGTTAGAAAACAATTTTCTTGAATGTGATTCTTAAAGCAGATTGCATTGGGAAGTGAAGGTGGAGTGGAACACCACTTAGACTTTAGCATTCCTCCAAGGGAAAAATTAGAATGAGTTGGACCATAGTGATAATGGCCAAAGCGGTGAGTTATAGTCATATAGCATGCTGCTTATATTCGGTTTATAGATATTATATAAAGCCAATTATTCATCCTTTCATTTATAAAACAAGTATTTGTCAAGCATCTACCACACCAGGCACTGTCTTAGGCATAAGGGATTTAGCATAAACTAAGCAAAACTGGTCTGTTGCAGTCACACTCTGGTGAGCGTACGTAAGAGAGCGTAAAGTGATTTGGGACTAGTTTAGTAGGGTAGCTCAGTGGTAGAGCACTTGTCTCTTGATTTTTCAATAACCAGGTCCTCAGTTGTGCCGACACCTCTACCCATTCTTCCTTCTTGTGTCTGGTTTCAATAGAAGAGCTGCTACTGTCTCCACTCAAAGCCACGCCTTCTTGCCTATGCCTGCTCCATTTCACAGACTGCTTTTTGTGGGGAGAGCCTTCTGGGAATTGAACGAATGGCCTTATGCACATTAGCCTCTGCCACAGGGTTTGATTCCTGCTCTCTATGACCACTGGGTTTTCATTAATTATGCCCTTTCCTTTCTTCAACATCATCCTTTTGTTTGTTTGTTTTGTTTTTGAGACAGTTTGCTGTGTAGCTCAAGCTGGTGTAGCATTGAAATCCTCAGCCAGCTCTCCCTCTCTTGGCTTCCAGGCACGCACTCTCGGGCCTGGCATCATCCACTTTTTTAGGTTACTTCCGATTAGCTTCAAGTCAAGCTTCTATAAAACCAAAACAAAGCAAAAACCTAGTACAAAGGAACAAATCAAACCATGATTAAGTTCTACTCTTGTAATTATATATCTCAGTTCCTTTATAGCCAGACTTCTCTGTATTTTTCCTTTCGGAATCCTATACTCATTTACTGAATATTGCTGTCCTTGATCTCTGTTTAGTTTTTATTTATTCCTTTTAATTTTAAAAAAATTAATATAGTTCTATTTATTTTTGTGTGTGCACATGCCACAATGTGCATGGAGGTCAGAGGACAACTTGCAGGTGTTGGTCCTTGCCTTCCAACCTCATTTGAGGCAGTGTCTCATTTTCCTGTTCATAGCTGTGTTCTACAGTCTCTGCATTTCTGGGAGATTCTCCTGTATCTGCCCCCTATCTCATCATCAGCATGCTAGCATTATAGAAGCCTTCCATGGCTTCTGGCTTTTTACATAGGATCTGGGATTATGAACTTAAGTTCAGGCTTGAGCAGCAAATGTTTGAACCACTCAGCTATCTCCCTGGCCCCATTTGCTTGTTTTTTGAGATTGAGTCTTGCTATGTATCCTTGACTGGGCTCGATTTTATGACCCTCCTACCTCTGCCTCAGCTCTGGGATTCACAGGCATGTTACCACTGCTGCTTCTGGTTTATAGCCAGACTTCTCAAACAAGATGTCTAATGCTCACTTCATTACCTTATTGTCTACTTACTCTTGAACCCATTCCAAGGAGTCTGGAGCTCCATCACCTTACTACTCCTCAAAAATGGTTCTTATGGAATGGTGATGGATGGAGGCTGAGGATGTCAGGTACCAAGTCTATGTCAATATCTATTTTTAAACTTCTTACTCCTTGACATTTTTGCAGTTTGACACAGTTCACCACCCTTCTTTTCTTCCTTGTCTTTTTTGTATTATTTCTTTATTTGAGAGAGAGAGAGAGAGAGGGTGTGTGTGTGTGTACACACTTGTTGTATGTGCTGTGTATATGTACAGGTGCTCCAGAGCCTCTTGCTGCTGCAAACGAACTTCAGATGCATGCACCAGTTTGTGCATCTGGCTTTATGTGGGTACTGGGGAGCTAAATGTGAGTTTGGTAGGCTATGTGAGCAAGTGCATTTAGCTGCTGAGCCATCTCCCTAACCTTCTTCGTTGTGTGTTTTTCTTCCAGGTCTATCAGTGTTCTTCTTTGGCTTTTTATGTTCATCTTCTCAATGCTCCACGAGGTCTGCCATCTCCATAACTTCATTTTGCATGTTTCTAGGCAATCTCCCTTCTTGTAAAGTCTATTGCCACTTTTATGCCCAAATTCTCAAATTACTATCTGCAGCCCTTATCTCTGTCCTGACTCGCAAATGTATATGTTTATCCTCTATCTCTACCTGTCTGCTTGCATGTATTGCATTACCTTAGACTCAACTTGCTTAAAGCAGAGTTCATCTTCTCCCTTTCTGTTGTTCAAAAGCAAACAAAAAACTCTAGTTGGCTTTCTCTGTTTTCTACATAAATGATAATACCATTTACTCATCTCTTCAAAGAATTAAGAGATTAGATTGTTGATTCTATGTGCAATTATTCAACAAATATTCGAGTCTCTAAAAAGTGTATGCAAATCACTTTGTTAATATCTGTTCATAAAATGATAGTCTATATAGTCTATAGATAGTTTATCTGTCTTCAGGGAGTTTGCAATAGGGAGAGAGTTATTTAGACAAATAAAATGAAATCATTACAGAAATACATGTTCTCTCCATTACAATGTCATCCTATGTCAATATTCTTTTTACCTAATCTACAAATTACTTTATTAGCTGTAAATAATTGGTCTTCTTGCCCACTTCCAGTTCTCTACACAACAACCAGAGGAATATGTAAGATAGAAAATCTGAGCATGTCACTTATGCTTTAAAACCTTTCAGTGGCATTTTTATCCTTGGGTTAAACTTCCTAGAGAGTTGCCATAGCTTAAAGTCCCTGACAGTCATGAGCTGAGTCTTGGAAGTGTGAGGTGGATCTTAATATGCAAAGATTAGAAGACAGGGAATTTGGAGCAGCAGCTGCCCAGAGTACAGGACTAGAATAAGGATGCTGGTGATGAGCCTGAATAGCTGGATGGTGTGGTGACTGGGAACACAAGTGTTGTATACTGCTCAGATGATGTCCCTCGGATCAAGTTTTTCTCTCTGCATCTTTGAACTTCACTACTTCTGCCTTGGCTTTCCTGTGGTAGTAGAATATAGCAGTGACAGTAACAATGGTAACAGATGCCTCTGTCTCAGAACTCTTAGCATAAGCCTTGTGGCTCTGTTCGGGCCAGTTCCGGATGAACCAATCACTATGAACTTCAGATTGTCTTAGCTGGCGTTGTGTTGCCTCATTGGTGCAATCAGCTTCCCTGCACTGAGTGCCTGAAGTAGAATGAGTGGGAGGTAGGTGGACATCCAAAAATAACAGATGCCTCGCCTTGTATGATTTCTGTGATGGTAGCACTGAAAAAAATCGAATAATATAAAAGATAATACTATATGCTTTTAAATTTTAATATTTAAAAACTTACTCTTAGGTATTTTTATTTGGCTTGGCCTGCATATCTGTTATCATTGGTGCTGTGGTTTGCTCTCAAAACTCAAGTTGAGATTTGGTGGTCAACATAGCAGTGCCGGGAGCCAGGACCTTTAAAAGAGACCACTGTTGTCTCCTAGGGCTGGATTAGTTCTCCTAAGAGCAAATAGCTTTATTTGAGAGCTGCATCTCCTTCATGTCCCCACTTCCTGTCTCTTCTCCACCATGGTACAATGTAGCATGAAGCCCTATTTAGAAATCATGCTGGCGCCTGCCCACCATCCAGAACTGTGAATGAATAAACCTCTTTAGGAATTACCCCATCTCAGGTATTCTGTTAATAGTAACAGAAAATGGACTAAGACAACTGAGCATTTTCTAGAAATGGACAAACATACTATCTTACAAAGGGAATCTATTAACTGTGGCTATGTTTACATTTTCATCCCAGCTCTACCCATCCAGTAGCAGCAAGAAAATCAAACTTCATCAAAATATCTAATGACGTTTGTGTTTTTATTTACTTTAGCTGCTGAAAATGATAAAAGCTGTCAAGTTACTCCATCTATGGAATAACTTAATATTAAATTATGTTGTCATAGTGTCTATATACTAGGAAGTGTGCTTACTAAGGCTTTTATTGACATTATCACATATGGATGGTCAGATGCTAATTTTGAGGATAAAATCTTTGTTTTAAGGCTTAGTGCCATAATTATTTCCCATTACCTTGTCTTGTACCCCTTCCTCTACCCCCATTTTACTGAACCTTTTTGGCTTCCTACTAGTCTATCATCTACATTGTTGATGCTTTTTTTTTCTTTTTTTTTTTCACTCCTTCACCATCCATGAGAGAATGATAATGAGCCCAATATTGTCCAGGTTTTGTTACAGGTAAAAGACAGGCACTGTGAGGTCATGAGTGCAGTGTCTACTACACATCCAGGAGACAGCATTCCAAAGCGCTCCTCCTCATCCTCTGGCTCTTGATTCTTTCTGCCCCATCTCCGTCTTCTACAGTGTTCCCTGAGCCTTGGAGAGCGTGGTAGACATGCTCAATGGTCATTTAGTCTTTGCATTTTGATGTGTTTTGAGTCACCCAAGTAGTTGCTGTCAACTTCAAAAAGAAGGTCTCTGACCAGAGGGGAGATTGGGACTAATCTATGGGATGAACAGAAATATTTAGAGGATAAATTCATGGGCACAAGCCAGCTGAACCAGTTTGTTTATTGGAGTTACTTACAGAAGCATGGTTAGCTCAAGTACTTCTCCCAGCAGGAAGTCCCCCCACGTCACTTGTTTTCCTCTTATATAATCTCCGGGAGAGGAGAGGAGGTCCTCAAAAGGTTCTCTTGGGCCTTGTGACCCTCACCCTCTGTGCTCCCAGCTGCTTAGTTTCAAGACAGTGATAATCACATCTAAACTGAAGAAAACAGCTACATTTACAGTGCTCTATCAAAGTTAAAAGAAAACTATCAGTGCTATGCAGATATTCATGAAAACAGTAAAAGAATAAAAGGAAATCACATGCAGATTTATCAAATGGAATGCATATATATGTATACATACACATACATACATACATATATATATTTTTTTTCAAGGTTGGTTTTATCTCTAGTCTAGCCTTACCTGAATGGAACTCACTCTCTAGTTCCAGGCCGGTCTCCAACTCACAGGGATCCTCCAGCTTCCCGAGTTCTGGAATTAAAGACATGTACAAAGATGCCCAGACAGAAATATATTTAAAAATATACCCTATATCCACATTGAGAATGATTCCTTACTGGAAACATATTTAATAGAAATTAATTAATTGTGATACAAATATGAGTATATCAAGGAAATCACATGACCATCTCCATGGATGTTGAAAATGCCTGGTAAAATTCAACATCATTTTTAATAAAAGCAAGTGTTAAGCCAGAAATGAAAAGGGTGCTTGGCTCTATGTAAAAGCAGCACAAAAGCTCAGTTCTTGCTTAATGGGTAATTTTAGAAGTCTGAAAAGTCTGGAACAAGATTTAAAATGCTGGCTATCATAACTATTATCATCATTGTGCCAGAGATACTGATGTAGTATAAGAAGTATAAAAAGGAAAGAAGAGGAATTATTGCTATTTTTAGATGATAGCATTATGTACCTGGAATAGCCAAGAGAACTGAAAAGGTATTATAATAATAATTCAGTGATTTGGATGGATACAATTTTTCTTAGCCGAAGTCACAGAAAATTAGGGTAATTTGTAGTTGACACATCATGGATTTTGAAAGGTGTCTGTTTCTTTGTTCTCCTTTATTCTTATTTGAAATTTCCTTCTCCTTGTTTATATTTGGGTTAACCAGCTCTCCTTCACTACAGAAAATACCTGAGATAATCAAGAAGTAAAAAGGCTTACTTTGCCTCTAGTCAATGAGGAGACTGAGGTTCAGCCCTGATCAGGTGGATCTTTCAGGCCTCTAGTGAGGATACTGGCTGACACTGATGGGCGTGTGCGGCAGAGCAAAGACTTAACACACTCACAACGCTTCTTGGCTGGGAAGCAAAACAGAAGGGTCTGAGGCCCCACTGT
The DNA here is from genome assembly GCA_004024765.1 of Zapus hudsonius. Lineage (NCBI taxonomy): Eukaryota > Metazoa > Chordata > Mammalia > Rodentia > Dipodidae > Zapus > Zapus hudsonius. Next base: position 12,285 of record PVHP010011662.1, read on the forward strand.
CCCTTCAGAGGTGTGCCCACAGTGACAACCCCAACCTCTTATAGCTCCCAGTCCTCATGTTAGTACCTCCTAGAAGCATCAAGCTAGTAGCAAGCCTTTAGCATGAGACTCCAGAGCCAAACTATACCATTATGCTAATACATTTGAATATTATTCTGTAACTGTGTTCTTCCAAAATGCTCTTTGTATCCACTTATTTTTAATTTAACACTTATTAGTGTATTTTATATTGGGGATTTTTGCCTTTTAATAATTTTAAAAAATATTTTATTTATTCATTTTCAAGCAGAGAGAAGAGAGAGAGAGAGCGAGCGAGCGAGCGAGCGAGAGAGAGAGAGAGAGAGAGAGAGAGAGAGAGAGAAAACGAGCACGAGCACCAGGGCCACCACCTTGTGGGTCTGGCTTATGTGGGTCCTAGGGAACTGAACCCGGGGCCTTAGGCACTGGAAGCAAGTGCCTTAACCACTGAGCAAACTCTCCAGCCCTTAATAAATTTTTTAATAAAATTTTTATTTGTAATGTTAATATTGAACATACTGTAATTTTGTCATATGCCCATCACCTTATTCTCTTTTGTCCTTCCTGTATTTTATTGTCTTATTACTTTTGTCTTCCTCTGTCCCCTGTCAGAATGTTTATGCCCTTAGAACAGTACAGATCATCACTGGGGTTGTGGATGCACTGGTCGGTTCATGTCAGGAGGACAGGTCTTATTCTGTTATATTTCTCTATAAACACTCAGTTTTTATTATCTACTTAGGCTGATACTTATAGTCCTGTGCACCTTAACAGCTATATAGTACTCTATGGGGCATCCACCACATTTTACCTATCATTGTCTTAGGGATAATTAGCTTTTAATTGCCATTTCTCACCACTACACTTAGATTGTAATCAACATCCTTGTATATGGCTCTATGTAAGTTTTTTTTTTTTCAGAATACATGTAGAAGGTAGAATTACTGGAACCTAGGGTAGTCCTGCATTTGGTATGTTGGTCAGTTTTCTGTTTATAATGAAATACCTGAGACTTAGTAAAGAATTATTTTTAAAGCAAGCACCTTTCATGGCTGAGCCATCTCTCCAGCCCAAAGAATTATTTTGGTTCATAGCTCCATATGTCTAGTACAAGACTGAGTGACCCCATCACTCTGGACTTCTGGCAAATGTGGCACATCATGGCAGGAATGTATGCCAGGGCAAACTGCTTACATTATGAGCTAGGAAGCAGACAGGTTGAAACACCCAACCAAAAGCAGTTGTGGGGGAAAGAATTTATTTTGGCTTACAGTCTTGAGGAGAAGCTTCATAGTGGCAAGGGAAAGCATGACATGAGCAGAAGCTGGACATCATTTCTGCCACAGAAGGTGGAAAACAACATCAGCATAGTGAGCTGAAATCTGGCAGTAAAGAGCTGGCTATAACATCCCAAAGCCTGCACCCAAGAACACACCTCCTCCAGCAAGGCTCCACCTCCCAAGTTACCATCAGTTGGGCACTAAATATTCATAGCACATGAGTTTATGAGGGACATCTGATTCAAACCACTAATAACATATAAATCAATATTGTAAGCTGGGCGTGGTGGCACACGCCTTTAATCCCAGCACTCGGGAGGCAGAGGTAGGAGGATCGCCATGAATTCAAGGCCACCCTGAGACTACAGAGTGAATTCCAGGTTAGCCTGGGCTAGAGCGAGACCATATCTCGAAAAACCAAAAAAAAAAAAATCAATATTGTAGCCTGATTTGAGTTTTTGATCTTTGATAACAAAATATGACTCATTTACATTTATTTACAGATTTTTATGGTATTATTCTTGCCGTTTTCCTCTATATTTGTCTTGTGTTTTTTAATAAATCCCTTATGAATTTTATCTTTTTCCCCCTTTGATAGATTGGTAGTTTTCTATTCTCTTATTTTACTTTTATTTTATTAATGGCTACTTAAGGTTTTTCATAATATATTTTTACTTAATTTTGTCAATAATTAAGACTTAAATAAAAATAAAAAATACAAAAAAAGAATTCAATAGTGCCCCTGACCTTACCCTCAATAAGGTAAAGCCTACTTTTTCATCTCTTGTTCCAAATTTTAGTTCTGTAATATTTAATTTTACTGTCTTCTGTTTATTTCTAGAAGACTTTAAACCATTACATTAAATTTTTATGCCCCACCAGTCACCATTATTTGAATTATGCTTAACTGTGCTTATATACTACTACTTATATGCCACCTTTTGATGTTTCGTGAGTCAGAGAAATTGTCCATAAATGTTTATTTCCTTATCCTTTGGTTTATTCTTTTGGTGAGGAGGATGGGCTGTTTGTGATAGGGTCACTCTAGTCTAGCTTTGTTACTTGTGGCAGGCAGTCCTCCTGACTCAGCCTCCAGTGCTGGGATTACAAGGCATGCACCATCATGCTCAGCTAACTCTTCCCCCTACCCACACTTTACATGTGGTTTAGAAGTTGAATGTAGAATTCCCAAGTGATTGAAATTTTCTTATAAAACTTGAATCAGATATTTTGACTCTTACATGATAATAAAAAAATTTAACCAATTGAAAATATTTTTAAATTTTAATTAATTCTTTACATAGAAATCTATATTTGGTTTAGTTTTTTTGTCTTCTTTTCATGATGGGTTTGTCTTTTTTTTTTTTTAACAACACCCAGAATCTCTGGTAATACTTGGTTGGCATTCCCTCATGGCCCTAGTTGGCTGGAATTATATAGTGGCTGCCTCCCAGAGGAACTATTGTGAGTTAATTGTTTCTTGGGGAGGAGGAGCCTTGTTCTTCTGTGGTGTAGCCACTGATAAGCTGAGCATACTACAGTGGCCCTACCCTCCCCTGTGCGCAAGCATCCCTAACTTAACTCAGGGGTAACAGAAGTGAAAGAAAATAACTAGAAAGCAGGACGGAGATTAGTTGGGAAGAGGAATGGTTCGAGAAGGAGTGGCAGAGGTGGGGATGGATAAGAGAGGGCAGTGGGGGTGAATATGATGAAAATACATTATACATGTACATGAAATTATCAAAAATAAGGAAATTTTTAAAATTACCTCAAAGCTTTTGAAAAGTCCTAGAAATAATAGAAATATATTTATGATGTACCTTTTAGGATTATAAGATGATCGAGAATTTGAAATGTCACATCCTCGTTATCTTGCACAAAAAAGCAGTGTGGTATGGGTATGGCTCAGAGCTTTTTCCTCATTTTGCCCTCTTCTTCCCTTGGAAGAAAAATCTTTTGCACTAACTCCAAAGCATATTACCCTTTGCATTTCATTGACTTCACTCTGTCTACATGCTACCATTAAGCCAAAGACCAGGCAACTAGCCCTTTCCTTAGGTCAGGAAATCAGTGACATTGGGTGTGGTGGCACATACCTATAATACCCTTGGGAGGCTAAGGCAGGAGGATCACTGTAACTTCCAGGCCAGCCTGGTCTACATAGTGTGCACAAAGCCGGCCACAGTACCTAGCAAATCCTATCTCAAAAACAAAAATTTTAAAAGGAGTCTTCTATTCTATTAAACAATTTAATAAGAATTGTTTTAGCAAGAAAATTGGAGAAGGCTAGTTTTAAAATGGACACATACATGGTCCATCATAGAGCATGTACTTCAGTGTCCTTACCTGAACACAATCAAAAAGTGTCCATCAAAAAACTAGTACAAGGGGGGAGGGGAGGGCAGCGGGGAATTGGGGATAACAACTCATTGTTTGCCCACTAAATGTAACTCATTATGGACAATAAATTAAAAAAAAATTAAAAAAAAACTAGTACAAAACTGGGTGTAGTGGTGCATACCTTTAATCCCAGCACTCAGGAGGCAGAGGTAGGTGGATTGCTGTGAGTTCTAGGCCACCCTGAGACTACATAGTGAATTCCAGGTCAACCTGGGCTAGAGGGAGACCCTAACAAAAAAAGATTTAAAAATATAACATAGGGCTGGGGTGTAGCTGTCAGCGACTGAGTGTCATCATGTATGAGTGAGGCCCTTGAGTTTGATCCCCAGCACTACAAAATTAATTATAAAAGTAGAACATTTTAATCATAGATAATAATAGAATGCTGTTCAGCCTTAGAAAACCAGTGGATTCTTTAATTTGTGAAAACATGGAATTTAATGGAAATAAGCCGGTTTCAGAGAGAGAGAGAAATACCCTATGATCTCACTTGTATGTGAAGTCTAGACAGGTTGGGCTCATGGAAGCAGAGAATGTCATGGTATTTATCGGAGGTCAGTGGGAGAAGGGAAGGAGGAATAAATTCTGGTGGTGTATTGCATAGCATGGTAAACGAGGGCTTGTGTGTATTTCAGAATAGCTAAAAGAGAATTTTAAGTTGTTTTTAACCACAAAAGAAATAACTCTTTGAGGTGATAGATGTAATAACTAGCCTGATTTGATCATAATATATAAATGATCACATTGTACCCCACACACACACACACACACACACACACACACACACACACTGCTGTGCACTGAAAAAGCTGAGACAGATTACCAGTTCTGAGTTAGGGTTAGGCACAGTGAGGTCTTGTCTCACAAACACAAAAACCTATTAAGAAATGTTAATATCTTTGATATCTTGTAATCGGTTAATTTAAAACTGCTCCTTGCTCCCCCCTCCCTTCCTTTTGCTTTCATCCTACCCCAGTCCTTTCTGTCTTGTCCTTAGGTTTCAGGTAACTAGCTGCAGGAGGTCAAAGTCCTTTGTCATGGACCTGCCTGGACCTGTACATATATCATCATGTTACTGACCTCATTCAGAAATCCCCAGCTCTGTCTGGAGTGTGCACTACAGAGCCCAGTATCTCATGGAAATGGAATGCAGGGTTACAGTGGAGACGTGCCAGTGCAGACAGAAGCCGCATTTCTACATAAATGTAATAGCCTAGGAGGTGTCCAGAGCAGGTCTTAGGGAGGATTGATGATGAGTTGGGGGCTTTGGTTTTTGCTTTCTCTCCCAGTCTTTTCTTAGTCCTTTATTTACTTTTGTCTCTTGTCCAGACCTTACTTAAGCTCCATCTTGTTCACGGGGTGTTCTTTGTAACACTCCCTCTTTTCTTTATGGACTGGTTATCTCAAAAGAAAATCCAGATTCTGGCCCAGAAGGACTTCCCAGAAGAGGAAAGAGAGTCTCTCCACTCTCTGCCCAGCCGTGGGTTTCCTGCCTTGCTGGCTCCCTGTGTTCACCCTGAGTCCTGGAAGATGGAGGCTTGAGATGAGAGGTCTCCTCCACTTTCCTCCGATCCAGTCTTCAGTAAGCCTGTTTCCTGTGTTTCTGGTAGAGTGGTGAGCAGCAGGAACCCAACTCCCAGGGCAGCATTGCCATCGAAGAGGCTGCTGCCATCACTTTACCGCAGAGATCTCATGGTTCTGACATTTATATTTACTAATGTTCATATCTAGGTGATAATGCTGTTTAGTATAGATGAATCTGGCATTCCTGAGCCTCCCTATTCCACAAAGCACCAGTCTTCCTTTCTTTTCTTTTCATTTTTTTTTCTTTCACTTTTAAAGGCAGGATCTTATTTTAGCTCAGGCTGACCTGGAAAACTCTGTAGCCACTGGCCTTGAACTCACAGCAACCCTCTTACCTCAGCCTCTGGAGTGCTGGGATTGAAGGCATGTGCCACCATGACCAGCCAGAGCCCCAGTCTTTCTAAGGGAGATACATATTGGTAATATAGCTGGAGCTAGGAAGAAGGGTTGGTTTTGCATCTTGCAAAATTGTTGCTCTTTTCAAGGAATTCTTTTCACAAGGGACTCTTAAAATTGAGATAAAATTTACATATAGGAAAACACAAATTCTATATGTATAATTTGTGAATTTTTATAAACCAACATGTCTGGGGAATAACCATCCCAGCCATAAATAGAACATTTCTTTTTGCCACAGAAAGTTCACATATAACCTGCTTCAAGTCAAGCTAGCCAAGAACACTTAAAAAAAAATACACTCATTCTCTATCCCATATCTACCAAATAAGGATTATTCAAAATGGGACTTGGTGTCTATTATAAACCTCTATCTCCTCTACCCTAGCAGGACTGTGATGGCTGCTGATTAAGAATTATGCCCTAGCTGATTATGGGTGGCCCAGATTACTCTCTGACCTGTATGCCCTGTGGCCTGTTTTACTTTGTCCTTAATCTCTGATTACATTGCTAAACTTTTTCACCTTTAAGTGGTTGGTTAGACAAAAAAAAAAAGGAAGAACTCTTCCCTTTCCCTCCCCCCTCGTCATTATGGGAAAGCAGAAAAGGAAATAGCTGTATGCAAAGGGACCACGTTATATAGATAGCCTTGCTTAGGACTTGCTGTTATGAAATACAACGAGCGGTCCTTTAGTCCCTTCAAAGGGTGCCTGTCCATAACCTAATCACCTTTCACCAGGCCCGCCTTTTACGGCTCTGCCACCTCTTGGAATACCATTTGATTGTGCAGCCAGCTCCCAGCACACATTCAGAACATACGTGCTATATATGACAGGCACTTCGGACATCTTTCTTCCTGACATTTACTGGGCTTTCTTTATGCTGTTTTTATTCCTGTACAGTCAGTTCCTCCTTGAAATCTTATCTGCAAGAGCATCACTGTTTTATATTTTTTATAGTGTGTTGTGCTTATATAACTGTTTCCCTCATTATAGTATAAGTACTTGGAAGGCATCTAATCCAGCGATTTTCTTTCCTCTTCATTTTTTCTTGCATAATTGATAATTATCTGTAATCACTTTATTTCTGCCTTTGACATATAATTTAGAATTCTTTTTAACTTTTGTCAAAATGTGTCTGTATATGTTGTCTTAAATCTTTTTTTTTTATGGGTTTATTTGGCTTATGGACTCAAGGGGAGACTCCATCCTGGCAGGGAAAACGATGGCATGAGCAGAGGGCTGGACATCACCTCTGCCACAGCACTGCAAACAGCGGCAGGAAGGTGTGCCAAACACTGGCAAGGGGAAGCTGGCTTATAACCCCATAAGCCCGCCCCCAACAACACAGCTTCATCGACGTTGTAAAACCCAAACTGCCATCAGCTGAGGATCAATCTATCAGAACACATTCAGTTGTTTTTGGGGGACACCTGTATCAAACCATGACAGTCCACCCCTGGCCCCCACAAACTAATAATCATACAAGATATAAGCACAATATGTTCAGCTCAACTCTTAAGTCCCCGAAGCTTTCAACTGAGCCATAATACCAAAAATAAACCCGTAATGGCACAGAATATTCACAATGCAAAACATGAGGCACAGCAAAAACAGATTGACCAATACAAGATTTAAAATAAACAGGGCACTATATAAATATTAAATTAAAAAAAATAAATATTAAATTAAAAAAAAAAGGTAGGGATGGGGAGGGAGGGAATTGGGGAAGTCGGGATAACAACGCATGGTTTGCCCACTAAATAATGTAACTCATTATGGACAATAAATATTAAATTAAAAAAAAAAAACAGGGCACCATCAATCTCTAACTCCAAGCTCAATGATTCTTAACCAATAACACAAGTCTCTTGGAGATTCAATTCCGCCCCTCCAGCTCGACTACTCACAGTCCGGGAAAACGTCATCCGGTGCTTGCAGCTTACCTTGGCACCCATCCATAGTCCTGGAATTCACTGGGTCTTCATTGCAACCCACAGTTCATCCTCATGGCTCCATCGGGCTCCATGCACGCAACCTTGCACACCTGCTTCACACGCCGATGGCCATTTTTCAAAAACAAAACTGTGTTGCAAATCCAATGACCCTCTCTTTCTAACCAATCTCCATTCCACAGAACCAGGTGGGCTACCAACTTGTTAATCCAGGAGGGATCAAAGCATTCTTCCTGTTCCAGTGCAGACCAGCTGGCCCAATATCAATGGCTTTCATCTCTCAAACAATTGCAAGTGAACAGGCAGCAGTTTCGACCCAAAGATCTTTTTTTCTGTGCCATCTCCATCTGCTCACAACAGTCCACCTTTACGTAACACAACCCTGCACAGGTTCCCAGGACATAGGCAGGCAGAACACAGTAAGCCTCTCACGTAAACTGCTTCTGGCACAGTCCTGACCAAGTTCTTTCTCCCCCTCGTAAGCCAAACCTCACAGTCCATAGTTCTCAATACATTCAGGTCTTTCAACTCTGACCAGAATGATCCATGAAGCTGTACTCACAACACTGTGAGGCATCTCTTAGGCCGAGATTTCAAATCCTTCCACATTCCTTCTGTAGATCACGTCCAGAAGACCAAAGCCACAAGATGAGGGTTCTAGCAGCAACAGATGACCCCATGTCCTGGTACCAAAACTGTTGCAGTCAGCTTTCTAGTTGCTGCGCAGGAAGAACCCAAGCAAAAGCGGCTTGTGGAGGAATGGGTTTATTTGGCTTATGGACTCAAGGGGAGACTCCATCCTGGCAGGGAAAACGATGGCATGAGCAGAGGGCTGGACATCACCTCTGCCACAGCACTGCAAACAGCGGCAGGAAGGTGTGCCCTGTTGTCTTAAATCTTGAAGGATATTTTGATGAATATAGATATTTTTGTTGCTAGGTTTGTTTTCAGCTGATTATAAATAAGCTATCTTTTGAGGTTATCTATTCCTACCCCAAGGCACTTTGAAATTTTTATGTCTTTAAAATTTGTTTGTGGACTTACAGGGCTCTTGAGAATGCTGCCTAGGAAGAATTTGAACTCGTTTCATAGAGAAATAGATTCCTTTTGCTTTCCTGCCTAACCAGTAAAGGTGAGATTGGAGAAAGTTTAGCAATGCAGTCACAGAGATTAAAGAGGGAGTAAAACAGGCCACAGGACATATAGGTCAGAGAGTAATCTGAGCCACCCATAATCAGCTAGGGCATAATTCTTAATCAGGGGCCATCACAGTCCTACTAGAGTAGAGGAGATAGAGGTTTATAGTGCTCCAGTGTACTTTAAATGTTTTTGTGCATCATACTGATAACTTAAATTGGGGCTGAAAATCCATCAAGAATTGTGTGTATTTTACAGTCTACAAGATTTCTTTTTTTTTTTTTTTCAAGGTAGGGTCTCACTGTAGTCCAGGCTGACCTGGAATTCACTGTGTAGTCTCAGGGTGGCCTTGAACTCACGGCGATCCTCCAACCTCTGCCTCCCGAGTGCTGGGATTAAAGGTGTGCGCCACCACGCCTGGCTTAAGATTTCTTTCTGTTTATTTTTTCCCCTACTTTTATGTCAAGTGCCAAGGAAACCTCACCATCATGTGTGAAGAAGGGTTTACTCCTGGCCTGCCTGAGAATATGTGTCTTTGGGGAATCTTGGCTAAATGGTTTGGGGTGTCTTCATTTAGATTTTATGTCCCCCTTTCATTGTAAACTGTCAAAATAAACTGAGTTCTTGGGGGGGGGGTCAGCAACTGCTCTTAGGGCACCAGCTTGTTATATGCTCTACTTATTCTGTGGTTTGGTAGTTCCTTATTGTCTTGTCAGCTCCCCGTGCTTTTAGGGAGATTTTTTATATAACTTAATATTCGATTTTGATGAGATTGATTTAAATAATATGGGCTACTACTTAACATTAAATCCATTTGATGATTTATTTATTTATCTATCTATCTATTTATTTGTTTATTTATTTGCAAGCAGAGAGAGAGAGAGAGAGAGAGAAAGAGAGAGATACTTGTGCACATACCTGGGCCTCTAGCCACTGCAAAGGAACTCCAAATACATGTGCCACTTTTTGCATCTGGTCCTATATGAGTACTGGGGAATCAAGCCAGGGACTTTAGGTTTTGCAGGCAAGAGCCTTAGCTACTGAGCCATCTCTCCAGCCCTCCATTTGACTTTTTATGTGTGTGATGTAAATGCATGTAACATCTATAGTCATCTTATTCTTTTTATTTTTTATGTTGTTTATTTTTTGATCACTTTAATTGGCAGTAGGTTAAGGTTTTTTTTGTTTTTGTTTTTGAGAAGCCAACCTCATTTTTCTTTGCCAAGGAGTGTGGTGAGTCTTGTTACAGATTGATTGATACTGGAGATTGAACCCATAGCCTTGCACATGCTAGGCAAGCACGCTACCACTGAGCTATACCCCAGCCAAGTGCATCAATACTTCCTGTTACTTTCATGCCTTTATTTTTTATACTCTTAATTTATTGACATGTAGTCACATAGGCTATTGAAGTAGCCTATTTAGCCTATTAAATTTAAGAGGATGAGGTTTTAGTCTATTTTCTCATGTCAGCATTAAGTAAAAAGTATCCTATTTGCTTTTATAGTTGTAGCCCATAATCTCATAAATGTGATATTTTCATTTCATTTCATACAGTTCAAAATAATGTTCTGAGGTTTGCTATGATTTTTTTCTTTGACTCATGAATTATTTAGAAATATTTTCTTTATCGTTTAAATATTTATTATATTACAAAGTTTTCTAGTTATCTTTTTAGTATTTATTTTCAATTTAAATGCATGAATATCATCTCCCAATAGTGCTACAGATTGGGAGCCAAGCCTTTAGCATATGCTCCTTATGATCCAAACCATAACAGATAGCGTTCTTCCTTATACTGTGGCACAGAATTCTAAGATGACAGTTATTTCCTCCCAGCATATTGGAACTCTATAGTCAGCTGTCACTTTCACCTGTAATTCTTTGAGGATAACATATCTCTGTCTAATTTCACATCTTCTATTTTTCTGATGCCCTGCATCACAAATTTAGATGTTTATATGTTGTGCATGTTAACCCTTGTGGGGTTGTACGGCTTTCTAAACCAGCATGCTGGTATCTTGCACCAACTCTTAAAATTTTTCAGCTGTTACTTTTTTGAATACTTGGCTGACTCATTCATTCTTCTTTTGGAAATTCGTTTCTCTGTGTGTTAGACCCAGGCATGTTTTGTATCTTCTTCATGCTTTATGTCTCATTGGCTCTTAGTACTTGATTTTGTAAAATTTTATATGTCTGCCCTTTTCAATTAAAAAATATAATTAGCACAGTAGTATATATTTATGGGGTGTACATTCTGATATCTCAACATGTATTCAGTGTGTATTGAGTAAATCAGTATAATTAGCATATCCATCACCATAAACATCTGTTTATGTCTATACCCTTCAAACTCTGGTCTTCTAGTTCTTTATGGAACATATTATAAATTGTAACATGATATAGACACCCTATTATGTTATAAAATGTAAGACTCCTCTATAACTGTATTTTGATACATGGTATCCAGGCTTCTTGTATCCCCCCTTCCTCTCTCCTTCCTAGCCTCTCAACCCGATTCTACTCTACTTCCATGAGACCAACTTTTTCTTTGAAGTAGTGTCTCATTCTAGCCCAGGCTGACCTGGAACTCACTCTGTTGCCCAAGCTGGCCTCAAACTCACAACAATCCTCCTACCTCAGCCTTCAAGTGCTGGGATTAAAGGAGTATGCCACCACGCCTGTCTGAGACCAACTTTTTAAGCTTTCACATACTTGTCTCTGTGTGTCTGGCTTATTTCACTTGATATAGTGTCCATGTTGCCTCAACAATGCATTAGAGTTTTCTCTTTATTCTTGCCAGGATTTGTTATTTTTCTTTTTGATAATAGCCATTCAATGATAACTCATTGATGTTTTGTTTTCTATTTCCTGGTGAAAAACTAAGTTTTGCTTATTATGCCATTTTCCTTCATTTCCCAATTGTCAATTGTAATATCTTTTAGTGGTCACCTAAAAAAAATCACAGCATGCATACCTGATTTTTTAAAGCCTAATATGTACTTATACTTCTAAAAGTTCTCTTACAAAGACTTTCCAATACCTTGACTGTGTTTGACTGGTTGGTCTTCACTTTGGGATGCTTGTTTGTATATGTATAAACACTACTGTAGCTTGAATGTCTCCAAAGCTCAACTTGAAATTTAATTGCCTTTGTAAAAGTATGAAGCAGGGGAATCAGGTCCTCAGGGTACCTCTCTACGAATTAATTAGGACTCTTATCTCAGGAGTGAGTTATCTTGGGAGTTGAATTCTGATGAAGGATGAGTTCTACCCAGCTGTTCAGTCTCCCATATGCTTCCTTGCTTCTTTGCCCTCTCCTAATCCTAGACTTTCTAGCCTCCAGAACAGTGAGCTAAATGAATTTGTACAATTTATTCCAGTCTGTATTCTGTAATAGCAGCTGGTATATTTTGAAGGTTGAGCTGTGTATTAGTTAGGGTTCTCTAGAGGAAACAGAGTTGATAGAAGGGGTTATAATAAAAGGGAATTTATTGGGGTAGCTTATGACAGTCTAACAATAGCAGTCTGCAGGCCCACAGGTGAAGAAACCACGTGGCTGGAGACCTCAGCCGTCCCAATCCAGCCCAGAAGGCCTGATGGCTCCCTGGGGAGTGGCTGCTCTTCAGTCCACGATGTGAGGCCAAGGAAACTGGGTTCCATGTCCAGGAAGGGTAGGAGAGCAGGATGCAAATGCAAGTCATGAACAAGCCCCAGCAGGGTTTCCTTTCCCTCAAGCTTCCCTATGTTTATTCCCCTTGGAAGGCCCACCCACTGGGGGGAAGGGCTCACTCTGGAGAAGGGAACTCCTCCCTTCTCCAAAATCCCAAAAGGATTTTGTCAATCCTTCCTGTAGGCAAACTCAGAGACCGCCCAAGATTACTATGGATTATTACATAGATCGAGTTGACAAATAAATTTAACCATCACAAACTGCTAATATTTGCCATGGTTTTAAATGTGAGGCTGGAGAAAGAGAAGTCAAGGAAGCTGTGATAGTGCTCACCAGCATCCAGTTTATCTTCCTGCTTCAGTTTGTATTTTCCTTCTCAGCTCCCTTTGCAGGATGTCAAGGCCATGCAACTACTTCTGGCCAATGGATTGTGTGAGGAAGTGCTTTACTGAGATAGTGGAAGACCCTGCAGGTTTCTCTGGTGCTTCCCCTGTTGTGGGTGAGGCCTCCTGGATTGCCATTGTAGAGCGACTAGGTCACAACCCCTGGGATGATAGTTACTAGGGTGCCTGACTGCCCTCAGTGAACTCAGTACAAGCAAGAGCAGAGAGCTGTTTGTTACTGCAGCACAGACTTACCCTACTTCAAGTATTATGTGAAGCCGGCTTGAGTACTTGAGGGGGTAGAGCTGGTACTAACTGAGATTGGAGTGTTTGTAAGGATATGGTCTGTCATCTTTGGAGAGAAGGGTTTGAGTGGCCAGTGGAGTTCAGTAAACCCTCTGTGACTGTGCTGTATGCTAAGGTTTAGATCTGGAATGGATGGCAAAGGCTGGGCCCACGTGTTAAAGACTTGTGTTTCTGACAGTGAGGCTGTGGAGTTGGTCGAAGAGTAGGGTCTTAGTGGGAACTTTTTAAGCCATCAGGGACCCTGGTTCCTTCTAGTCTTTTTCTCTTTTTCTGCTTTGGGTCCTTAGGTGAGCAGTTTTGTTCCATCCACATGTTTCTGCCATGATGTGCTGCTTTACCGCAGGCCCCACAACAGGGTCTGTTGATCGTGAACTGAAACCTCCAACACTGTGAGCCCAACTAAACCTTTTCCTTTTATAAATTATTTACCTCAGGAATTTGTTACAGATTTCAAAAACTGATTTCCATTCTATATAAATAGCCCCCTACTCTGTTTTACTTTTGTCTGTAGAAATTATCACCATTGAAATATACTGTAGTAGTTCAAAAATTTGGAATTTAAACCAGTCAAACAGGGCTGAGTATCTTTACTTTGCTACTTTACTATTTACATGTCCTTGGGAAGGTGCCTTCGTCTTGTATGCCTCAGTTTCTTCATTTGAAAATGCAGGGACTACAGAGCAAAGAATTATTACGAATATACATGTAAAGTGATTTGTGTCTGATACACTTTAACATACAAACTTTATGGCACTAGACACTTAATTTTGTTTTTTGTTTTTTGTTTTCATTTATTCTCAAGGACCTGTCTGAAACAGAAAAGCCCCTCAGTACATCGTTGGTAGGCAGATCAATGGACACTGGCACTGTGTGTAGCTGTCACTTTGCAGTAAGGTACATAAGAGAAAGATCTCGAACACTTGTCAAACCTCAGACACACCTGAATAATTTCATGTTGCTCAGGTCATAGACTTTTCTAATTAGAATTTTCTTCTAGCATTATTAGTCTGAAGGACAGAAATTTCAAATAAGAATGTTAAGGCTACATACAGGAAAGCATTAGACCAAGATCTAGGACAGCATGCTTTTGAATACATGTTCAGCAGATGTTATTTAGTTATATATAAATCCTTTAATGCCTAGAAGTACATCTTATACTTAATTTGTCCTGACTTGGTAGAGTCACGATGCAATTGTGTCTAAAATTAGACAGGGATAATATTTCTAGATTATAAATAGATTTATTTTTTTTAGATCAGAGAGGAATAAGTTACAGATTATATTTGTGTTAGTTGATTCTAGAAACTAAATGATTTTAACCCTTTGGAGCACTTATTCTATTAATCTTTTCTGTATTGATTTTATTAATATACCAATATACCTTTCATGTGCAAATATTCATGGTTTTGTTTCTTTGTTTCCTGTTCTCTTTACCTTTAAAAGTTTTTTTTTTAATTTGCTTGCAAGCAGAGGTAGACTGAGAGAAGAGAGACAGAGAGAGAGAATAGGTACACCAGGGCCTCTAAGCTGCTGCTGCAAATGAACTCCAGATGCATGTACCACATCCTGCATCTCTCCTTCCCTGGGTACTGGGGAACTGAACCAAGGTTGTTGAACTTTTCAGGCAAATGCCTTAACTTCTGAGCCACCTCTCCAGCCCCCTCTTTCCCTGTATTGTTCTTCTATTACCCTACTGCTTAGACCTATACTTGAACAGAGAAATGAGGATTACAGGTATCTTGTTTTCTTCCCAGTCTTCAAGGAAGTGCTTCCAGCATTCTACCATTAAATTACGTTTCCTATAAGTATTTTTGTGGGTATTCTCTTTCATTTTTTAAAAACCTCTTTTGAAGGAGAGAATATGAGAGTTCCAGAGCCTCTTGCTTCTACAAACAAACTCCAAATACATACACCACTTTGTGCAAGTGGCTTTATGTGGGTTCTGGGGAATCAAACCTGAGCTGGCAGGCTTTGCAAGCAAGGGCATTTAACCACTGAGCTATCTCCCCAGCCCAGTACTCTCGTATTGAGAAATTTACCTTCTAGTCAGTTTGTTTAGGCTAAGTAGAAATTGCATTTTTGTTCCTGTTCTTTAACTGTTCAATTGACTGTAATTCCCCTCCTTTATTTTATGAATAAGATAATGAATTACAATGCTAGACAATTTTCAAATATTAAACTAACCAACTTTCTAAGGGTAAGCCAAATTTGATCATAATGTATTATGCTCTTGGATTCAGCTTGCTAATATGCTCATGAATGAGATTAGTTTGTAGTTTTCCTTTTGAACTCTTAATGTGGTATCAAGAGAAAACTAACCTCCTAAGAGGGATCCAGGAGTACTACTTTTTTTTTGTCTGTACGTTGTATGAAATAGAATCTTTATAAAATTAGAATTATCAATTCCTTGAGTGTTTGGTAGAATTTGTTCTGACTGGCTGGCTCTTGTGATTTATTTATAAGATTTTAAACTGCTGATTCATGTTTTGTTTGTTTGTTTTTCATGTCTTTTGAAATGGTCTCATGGAGCCTATGCTGTCCTTGAACTCCTGATATTTCTGATTCTACTTTCTGAGTATTGGGATTACAAGTGTGTACCACCATGTCATCATTTTTTGTGTTTGGTTGGTTATTTTGTTTTGTTTTATACGGCAAAGTCTTGGCTGTGTGGTCCTGGTTGTCTTTCACTGTGTAGCCCAGGCTGGCCTCCAACTGTCAGCATTCTAGATCTATACATCTTATATTACCGTGGTACTTTTTTATTTTTATTTTTATATATACTATAATAGGATATACTCTTATATCCCCTCCCCCTGACTCCCATTACCCTGGGGTTCCTCCTCAGTGGGGTATTTACTGTGGGGTCATGAAGGCTCAGTCAGTCCCTATAAGGTAGTGGGGAACCATGCCTCAGGGCATTCTTACCCACTCAGTGGCCCTTATGATCTTTCTGCCCCCTCTTCTGTAATGTTTTGTGAGCTATGGCAGGCCTGTTAGCAGTCTGATTTGGTGTTGAGTTCTTTGTAGCCTCTGGATTTCTGCTTTGATAGATTTTGATTGATCACCGTGTCTGTCACCATCACCCTCAAGCTGATTGTCAGGCTAGCAGTAAGAGCAGTATTCATGTTGCCACTTCTTCCGCAATTTCTCCTGAGCCCTGGCAGATGTGGTAGAGGTGGCAAGTCTTATTAGGGGCAGTTGATGACTTTCTTGTCTTATAGATGGATCTTGGCTCGCCTCCATTTTCTCTGCCATCTGTAAAATAAAACAAGAGTCTCCAACCAAGAGTGAGAGCAGCTTAGGTTAAAGGGGGTATGCAAAGTTATTTGAGAGGTTTTTGGTGTGCAAGCCCACTCTTCTCCAGAGAGCAGTGGGGGTTTCTCTCTGAAGTCTGAGTTTCCTGACTATGGGATTCTGACTTGGATTCTAGAACCAGATATGAGTTCTTTCCCTCTGAGCAGGCCTCGTGTCCAACCAGAGAACAGTTAGTTGCCCACAGAGGCTGCATGCCCCTATTGCACAAGTATGACTTCTTGTCCGGTGGTCTGCAGGGTTTTCAGTCTGGTGATACTATGGAAAGACAATTGGATGGAGGTGATTTTATATAGGTAGATTAATTAATTGATGAATTCATCACTTGATGGCGTTTTTGAGTAGTGGAAACTAGGAGGTTGGGACTAGTTAGTGGAAGTAAGTATGTCAGGAAGTGCAAGAGAAGTATTCCCTGAAAAGTTAGACTTTATCCCCGGCCTCTGCCTCCTTGCTGCCTTTGGTCCAGCAGAAGGTGAGCCCCATGTTCCCTGCCATGAAGTCCTGACTCACCACCACACAGAGTGACCATGGACTGGAGTCTGAAACATGAGCCAAAATGAATCCTTGCTCTCTTATGTTGTTTTCCTGGGTGTTTTGTCACTCCAAGGAAAGCGGTTGAATACACTGTTCATTCTCCACTTTGAAGCACTACACTCTAGTCATCTTTAGGTTCTGAAAGCTACCAGGTAAGTTTTCGTAAAACATTTTAGGTAATTAAGTTTTGTAGAAAAGTAATATTATATAGTGCAGAGAGCACACGTTTGGAGTCAGACACATTCAGATTAATTTTTTATTTCATTGCATAGCTGAGCTTGGAAAATATGCCTGGTTTCAGATTCCATCATTTGTCAAAGTGAGAGACCTTGTGGTTGTGGATGTGTAACATGAAACATACCAGCAGAATAGACATGCAGCAAATATTCCTTCTTTTCCTGTTACTTCTCCACTGACTTTTGAGTCAGGCCTTTAAAATCCTTCTTATGGCTTCATTATTTATTTGTTTACTCATTAGATAGATATTTATGGAGGTCCTGTTATATGTCAGGAATTGTCTGAGCAGTGGCAAGTGGTAAACAAGGCACAGATTGCAGACTTAGGGGCCAGTTATGCTCCTTGACGATCTCCATTTCTATTAAAATCATGCTGATAATAAATCCCTTCTGCCATTGACCACATCCTTCAAGTATGGACTAATCCCCCAACTCAGAACAGGGGGAACGCAGAAGGGTTTCTCCCCCTTGGCTTTTCGTAGCATTTCAGTGGTGTGCACCTGTGTCTCATACTGGTTTCTATCATAGCAGGTTCTGGCGTTTCTGTATGTCATGTACTACACTCTTCATTACCTTTCGTAGACGTGTAAGCTCTGTGAGCATTGGAACTTCATTTATAGTTTTCTTTATTATAAATCAGTGAATGAATTTCTGAAGTATCCCCTCTTATAAGGCATTTTAAGAATTTTTTGATGTTGTTGTTTTTTGGAGGTAGGGTCTTGGTCTAGCCCTGGCTGACCTGGAATTCACTATATAGTCTCAGGGTGGCCTGGAACTCATGTCACTCCTACCTCTGCCTTTTAAGTGCTGGGACTAAAGGTGTTTGTCACCATGCCTGGATCTCATTTTAAGAATTTTGTGGAGGCATGTTTGGTTATCCAAAATGAGTGAAAGTAGTATAAAGAGGCCAGAAAAGGCATACTTTTCTCAGTGCTCCAATCCCTCAAAATAAACATTTGTCCAGTCCAACATTTCAAATATTCCATATGAAAAATTTTTCATTTTCTGAGTTGAAGTCTAAATTCATTACTACATAAAGCTATCCAATATTTTAGCATAGTTTTATGTATGGAGCTTTCCTAGGATGTATTTTTATCTGTATAAATCAGGGAAGGCTGTACTTTGTTTTGCTCAGAACTTTAATAAGTCTGGCATAATATTCAAGAATTCACATTACCAAAAACAGTACCACTCATGCTGATTGAGTAGCAAATAACAATAGTTCTAGTCTGTTTTTGCATCTTTTATATTTAAAATTATTCTGAAATAAGCATGGAGCTAGTTAATTGTGATAGGAGGAGTGTTCTCCATGTGATTTTAATGGTTTCAGCTTATATAATTTATAAACAGAATCTGATCTCTGGGGTCAGCAATGAATTGTTTTGTTTAGCCCTTTTAAGAGTAGTGTTCAGGCTGGAGAGATGGCTCAGCGGTTAAGGCACTTGCCTCCAGTGCCTAAGGCTCCCGGTTCAATTCCCCAGTACCCATATAAGCCAGACCCACAAGGTGGTGAGGTGGTGGCCCTGGTTCTCTTTCTCTTTCTCTCTCTCTCTCTCTCTCTCTCTCTCTCTCTCTCTCTCTCTCTCTCTCTCTCTCTCTCTCTCTCTCTCTCTGCTTGAAAATGAATAAATAAAATATTTTTTTAAAAAAAGAGTAGTGTTCATCGAGGACTAGGTGATAAGGTATGTTTTAGAAATTAACATGCAGAACAGATGTCTGTATTCTGCTATGATACATGTTGGCTCATGATGCCTTGTTTTCAGCAGCAACAGGATTATGCTGTATCTTGCCATTGCCTTTTATAGACCGTTTTATAGACGGAACTAGGAATACTAGTTATATAAAGCTATTCTCACAGACTGGAAAGTAGGTCATTGTGATGGGAGTATGCTAAACCACCCACTGGTTGCTATAGTGATGACCTACTTTAAGAAACTATTTCTGTTGATTCATGTTGAAATCATCTTTTGGAAGTGGCATAAGGAAGCTTACTACATGTAAGTTTTTGTAATAGCAATAGGCAGTGATTTCTGAAGAAAAAAATACCTCCTTAAGACGTTTAAAATGAAGTAATGTATTCTCTTGACACCTTTATTTCAAAGTGGTGTGCTCAGTATTATAACTAAATAATGTGCTTATGAACAACACAATTGTGTGAAGGGTTCTAGTGAGGCTTATTACTATTTAAAAACCAACCTATTGCATTGTTAACAAAGCTTTAAAGGGGAATACAAGAAAATCACACACAGTATATGCCAAACTGATCCATTCAGGGTTGAATGCTGGATCTAAGGCACGTGCCTGTGTGTGTGCTGTGTTGCGCATGTGTGCTTGCACATGGTCTTGTGTGTGCATGTGCACGTGTGTGGGGGGGAGTAGGCACATCCCTCTTCAATTCATAAATTTGAAATTGATGTGCCTGTGGAGAAGACAAATCTGAAATCTGAGAGATCTCTTTACCAGGTTGAAGGTGAAAGATGAAGGGTTAGATTTTGTATAATTTTCAAGTAACATTTTTCATTTAGCACTAAAAAGAAATTGTACCCATCAGTGAGTTGATATTTTGAACCAGACTATTGAAGATTTTTTATAGTGCTACTACAGAAGAATTACCTGTTTAGAGATTAGTGAATTCAGAGTCTTAATTGCATAGAACCTCTTTAATAAATATATCATAATTGCTTTGGCCTTGTCACTGAAGAAAGTCAGATCTTGGTTCAAAGTCACATTCAGATGACATTACATATTTGGAGAGGTTCTATGTAGGTCTAGGCAGCCAACTCATTCATTGTTTTCTATTGTCATGCCAAAGGATTTACATATAGAAATCTATAGGGGTTTTGTTTTCAAAAATAAAAATTATTACTCCCTCCCCCCTTTTCCTTTCTCTTTGAGACAGGGTCTGCTTATGTAACCCAGGCTGAGCTTGAACTGCCTCACCTCTTTGAGTGTTGGGGATTACAGCTCTGCCCAGTTTATAAATAGAAAGAGAAAAGAGAAGAGAAAATAACTTCTGTTTAATAAATACCTACCAAATACTAGGGATTCTGCTAGTTGACTTTATGGTTTTGTAATCCTCTCAATTTTACAAAATAACTATTTGATCATTTTATTGTGTTTCTAATCTTTTCAACAAATTGTCTAAGTATGATGAGATTTGTTTGCCAAATAGGCACTAAAGCATAGGACAAAAAACATATAATTAGGAATCAGACACAGGGACTTAATCTGAAATCCATCAGGAGAGTTGATGCTACGTGTATGTATGTGTTTTAGCTGTAATACGAGGTACAATTTAAAATTTTCCCAGGGTGAGATACATTATGTCCTTTAACTATTCAGAAGATAGAAAAACTATTTTCAGCTGAGACTCAAGACTTAGAAAGGATGAACTTGGGGAGATGGGAACTGGCAAAGTTATTCCAGACCAAGGAAAGAGCAGAGCACATGTTCCAGGCTGGTAATGTGTAGGGAAAAGAGTGGTAGTTTGGTTTTGAAATGAGCCAACATTTGGAAAATGAACCTGGAACCATAGGATTATAACTGAAAAAAAAATTGTATAAAGAATGCGTCTTGAAAACATTGTTACTGAAAGGGTGGCTCATGGTGATTTGGAATTGTGTACTAAAATGGATCAGAGCGTGCGGAGGTTGTTGATAGGTGGTTCTATTTTAAGACAGTGCAGTAAATATAAGCAAGGATAAGAACTAGAATTATTGTACCAAAAATAGAAAGGAGACAACTAAAGAATAATAAAACATAATAATGCCTGCTATGGGCAGATACTGTTCCAGGAGTTTCACATGTCTTCATTTATTCAGGTCTCACAAAAATGCTATGAGCCTTATTATTATCTCAATTTTACAGGTGAGGAAATTAAATTAGATAGGACTTGCCATAATTAATTGATAGATGATACTTATTACTAGGTTATTTAAATTATGGAGTATCTACGTAAGAGAATACCCTACCCAAAACCTCTACTTCCCAAGGGTAGGTGTTATGAATCCTTGGTAAGTAGCTTTCCAGTTATTAAACATATATAAGCATAAATTGATACATGAAATATAAATTGTGTTTAATAAAGAAGTATATGCATATAGTTTTAAATGTCATATTGCAAAAAGCCTGATGAGATTTTGTTTTACTCTGTCTTTCATTTTCTCTCTTACATTTTGCACTTAAAATAATTTGAATACAAAGTGTGTATGTAATTTTTAAGCACCTGTATTTGAGTCCTCTGTACAATGTAATTTTATGTGAAACCAAAGGTATAAATTATAACTTCAGTGGAAGAAAAACACCATAAAGAATATCTATGGAAGAAAAACACTATACTTAAATACAGCCTCTATCCATTGTTTTATGAATGCCAAAACAAAATACTTCTTAGGCTGCAAAACTTTACCCATTGTAACACAATACTTCAGTTTGTATCATTTTGTACCTTGTTTGGTTCATAGAGTATTTATTGAAAAGTATTAAGAATGCTTGTTCATCCTCTACTAAAAAAGAGTTAATAAAAGTCCAATTATTGGTTAATCCAAAATTGTTTAAGAATTATGTAGTCTTGATATATTTCTGATCTTACCTCTAATACAACAAATTAAGAATCTTCATCAGAAAGTTCAATATGAAGAATTCTAACTAACAGCTCCGGTAGAAAAGATGAAATTAGTGCAGGAGAGATGGCTCAGAGGACGAGGTGCTTATGAAGGTGGCTGGTCTGGGTTTGATTCCCCAGTATCCATGTAAAGCCAGATGCACAAAGTGGATGGAACATGTATATGGAATTCATTTGCAGTACTCTCTTTTTCTGTCTCTCTCAAATAAAAATATTTTTTTAAAAAATTTAAGATGAGGGGCTGGAGATATGGCTCAGCAGTTGGGGCACTTGTCTCCAGTGCCTAGGGGCCCCAGTTCAATTCCCCAGTGCCCACATAGGCCACATCCATAAGGTGGTGGCCTTGGTTCTCTCTCTGTCTCTGTCTCTGTCTCTGTCTCTGTCTGTCTCTCTCTCTCCCTCCCTCTCTCTCTCTCTTTCTCTCTCTCTCTCATTGTCTAGCTCCTGTATCTCTCTGCTTGAAAATGAATAAATAAAATATTTTAAAAAAATTTTTAAGATGAAATTAATGATAAAGAAAATCTGGACATTATGGTTGCTTTGGATTACCTATCCCAGGACATTTTAGTTTTGTACTGTTCCTACTTGAACAAATTTGTCTATTCAATTTCTTAATTTTTTTATCTAATAATCTGATATTTGTTCTGTCCAAAAAGTCTCTTGCAGGAGTTGGGGGCAGGACTTGGACAGCTGGTAGAATGCTTGCCTAGCATGTACAAGGTGGTGGGTTTGATCCTATAAACTTGGCATGGTAGACACCTGTAATCTCAGCATTTGATAGGTAGGGATAGGATCAGAAGTTCAAGGTCCTTCTTGGCTGCATAGTGATTTCAAAGCCAAATTGGGTTGCATGAGACCCCATCTCTACTAAAAAATCTTTTACTAAGCAAATACATTGAAATTACGTGCTTCCCAGTAAACATTTACCACTATCAGGTTGTTGATATTTGTGGATAACTTTATGAAGCTCAGGTGCTTATTATATCAATCACTATGCATCTAATAACAGTAGCTTCTCTCCCCAAACATTTGCACATTGTTGTGATGAGCTGGGATGGGGATCAGGTGTATAAAAGTGATTCCAAACCAAGACAGAGGATGAGGTGAACTAGAAATGGGAGGACAGGAAGTTTATATTTCCTATTTGTTTACCACCAACATGAGACTTCCTTAGGTGAAGTGTGGGTTGTTCTTCACATCCACGTGAGTATAGTGCTGTGATACCCCAAGCTGTAGAGATGGTGCTTATAAATGGGGAAAGTGTCAAACCTAATTACTACACTTATGTCACTAATAACTACAGTTGTAAAAAAAAAATAAGTCATTTGTGGTGAAATAATGGCATCATGGCAGACAGAGAAAACAAAGTTCTAGAACAATGACAGAAATGATCTGTATCTGTGTTGTCCAATACGGCAGCTACTAGCCACACATGTGGCCATTGAGGATTTGAAGTGTGGCTAATATGAGTAAGCAACTAAAATTTTAAACTTAAAATTAATTTAAATGGCCACATGTGACTTTGGGTTACTATGTTGGACCATGCATTCTGGAATGTTTTTCTTTTCTGTTTAACCCTTTCTCTCAAGTGCGACATAATCACTCTTAATGAGCATGTTGCCTGTGGGAAAAGCAGACAGACATTAACCCTAAAAACATAAAAAGCAAAATAGAGCAAACAAGATATGTCCAGTGAGAGGAACAGAATGTAGACTAAATTAACAAGTCAAACAATAAGACCAAAGTGTCCATGGTTGGCATTGCTTTTGGATTTATTCTTGGGAAATGTCCTGCTTCCTCACAACAAAAGATGCACAGTAAGAGGTCTTCTCTGACTTCCCCAGAAATTTTCCAGATGTCTGTCTCATGTAGATTTCATTCACACTTACCTCATTAGAAAAAGTCTGTGTAGTCCAACCTGCTCCATGAAACCTTTGTTTTCAAATGAATTTAGTAATTGCTACTATCAGAAGTTAACACCATGTAATTCAGCATCTGTTTATTCCTTCCTCTCATTAATTATAATCTTGAAAATGGGCATTATGGTTCCTCTCAATTAGATTGCAATATCCTCTAGAAAAGTACTTATTCTTGTTTGTTTGTTTGGATCTCATAGCTCAGGCTGGCTCCATACTTGCTACTTAGTTGAGGCTACCTTGAACTCCTAGTCCTGCCTCTGTCTCCAAAGTGCTGAGATTGCAGGTGTGTACCACACACCTAGCTCCATACTCTTTTTTGATTATTTATTTGTGTGTGTGTGTAAGCAAGCAGGGTCTCTTGATTCTGCAAAGGAACTGACACATCTGCCCCTTTTTTTGAGTTTGTCTTCATGTGGGTGACTGGGGAATTCAATCCAGGTCAGCAGGTTTTATAAACAATCACCTTTAACATCTGAGCCATTTCCCCAGGCCCTGTATTGTTATTTACTCATTCAGTTATTAAATAAGATGTTTCCATTTTTCCCTAACAAAAGTTGTTCTAGGTTTTTCAAAATACCTTTTCTATAAGAAAAGTTACTGTTTTAAAATATTTTATTTAATTTAGAGACGGAGAAAGGCAGACACAGGCAGAGAGAGAATGTGAATGAGAATGAATGAATATGGGCACATGAGGGCCATCTGTCACTGCAAACAAACTCCAGATGCATGTGCCACTTTGTGCATCTGGCTTTATGTGGGTACTGGGGAGTCCTACCTGGGCTGTCAGGCTTTCTAAACAAGTGCTTTTAACCACTGGCTATCTCTCCAGCCCAAGAAAAGTTTTTTTTGAAGTAGGGTCTGCTTCTTGCCCAGGCTAACCTGGAGCTCACAATTATCCCCCTACCTAGGCCTCCCAACAGCTGAGATTAAAGGTGTGCACCACCATGTCCAGCAGTTATTTTTATATAGGAAATATTTCATTTTAATATGTAGCAATGGAATAAATTTATTTAATTGCTTTGATATTTTTATATACTGTTAATGTTCATAAATTAACTCAATAGATATCTAATGATAATTAGTGTTTTAATTTAGGACTTCATTAAAATATTTGGAAATTATGCTATAAATTCTTTAAAAATCTTGTAAGTATGATTTCTGGAATTATTTATTTTTCAATAAGTGACAATTATGATGATGCATTGGTATTTTCTCTTGTAGAGTAATCTGATTTTTGCAGTATTTTGTACCTTCTAAATATGTATTTCTAAAGCCGGGTGTGGTAGCGCACGCTTTTAATCCCAGCACTCGGGAGACAGAGGTAGGAGGATCACCATGAGTTCAAGGCCACCCTGAGACTACATGGTGAATTACAGGTCAACCTGGACTAGAGCAAGACTCTACCTTGAAAAACCAAAAAATTAAAATTAAAATTAATAAATATGTATTTCTAAAAGGTTTGGTTTTCCCTCTCTAGGTTTCTGCTTCAATGTCTTGAGGATCTTGATGCTAACCTACGAAAATTAAATTCTCGTCTGTTTGTGATTCGTGGACAACCAGCTGATGTATTTCCTAGGCTTTTCAAGGTAATAGAAAAATGTATGCATAAAATATTCATCTCTGTCACAGAGGATAACATGTTTGGTAACTAAGAACTTTTTAGCTAAAGTATAAGGGATATAAATATTTTTACTATGTGTATATATGTCTATAGGTGTGTATGCAGGGTGTGTTTGTGTGTGTGCAAGTGTTCATGCATGTGAGTATAAGTGCAGGTGTGAAGGTTCAGAGGACACCTTTCAGCTCTTGGTCCTTGCCTTCTACCTAGTTTTTGAGACAATATCTCTCCTCCCCTGTCTTCCTGTCATTCTTTTTGTTCACTGCTATGCTCATTACTTGGTATGTGAACTTCTGGGAAATTCTCCTATCTCCATCTCCCATTTCACCAACAGTGTTCTGGGTTATAGAAGCTTGTCAAGGCCTCCAGCTTTGACATGAGGTCTGGGTACCTGAACTTGGGTATTCAGGCTTGTGTGGCAAGTGCTTTATCCACTGAGCCATTTTTAAAAAAAAATTTTGTGACTTTTCTCTACCAGAAAAGCTATAAAATCAGACATTGGAACAAGTTTACAATGAAAATTCCTTTGTTTTAACCTTAAACTGCTAGTTCCCCTCGCAGAAACAACTATTTAACATTTCTTGTGTATGCACTTAGAAATATCCTTTGCATACATATAAATTTACAAAGGTCTGTATCCATATGTTTGTGTCTATGTTAATTGTATCCTTTAACAGCCCAAAAGAAAACATCACCATCTGTTCCATGCTTTATTCACATAGCCATGTATTTTGGAGATTGTTGGCATTGCTTCCTCAGTCTTTTCCATAGTATTCTGTAGTATTGCACTGTATGGATATGTTAATTTCTTTAGCTTGAATCATTTACTTTCTCTTTGTTGTGACAAAATATCTGACCAGAAGAAATTTAAGGAAGGACAGAAAGGCTTATTTCCAGCATAGTTTTGAGGCGAGGTTCATGACAGCAGGGAAAGCATGGCCAGAGCAGGAAGCAGGTGTCACATCGTCACATCAGCAGGTGAGGCAGGGCTAAACCACCTCAAGGGTCACTCCACCCCAGTGACACACTTCTCCAGCAAGGTTCCTAAAGGTTCAAAAACCTTCCTAAATAACGCCACCAGATGGGGATCAAGTATTCAAACACATGAACCTATGAGTGTCATTTGACATTAAAACCAGCACACTGGGTTTTTTTTTTTTAATATTTGCCCTAAGGCCCCTTACTAAGACAAATAATGTTTTGAATTCTTATACACATTCACCTGTCTTTGCTCATATGTGCTAGTCCATAATTTATAGAAGAGGGTTTTTGTGCCAAAGGATTATAAACATTGACATTTTACCAATAATCCAAAATTATAGTCTTATTCTCACTGTTGTTTTTTTTTTTAATGAAAAAAATTGCTCCTGGAGAGAGTAAATGAAATGGCCAGGATCACATAGTGAGCTTATAAAAATATCTCAGACCAGAACTGCTTTTCTTACTGTCCTTATAGTCTTCTCTTGCTATGTACTATAGTTAGACTTACTAATTGTACATCTGTTCTTCTTGCAGCTCTTTAATTCATCTTATTTTTATGGCAGCAATGTTTCTATTTCTAATTCAAAAGGAACCATTCCTTCTCCTGGATGAGATCTCTAATGCTAGGAATCAAATCAGTACTACCCAAGCTTTCTGTTTTGCTAGTCAGAAAGAAATATTTAGTGTTCAGGATTTGACTAATGCAGAAGCCTTAACTAGTGGAAATTTATCACTTATTAAGATGGCTCACACAGGCAGGGGAGATGGCTCAGTAGTTAAAAGCACTTTCCACACAAGCATGAAGGCCTGATTCACCCCAGTTCAGTTCCTAGCACTTACATAAAAAATTGAGCATGGCCATGTATGCCTATTACCCCAACCTGTGCATCACTGGGCTCACTGATCATGTAGTCTGACCAAAGAAAAAAGCCAACTCTTGGTATAGAGACACCAGGTAAGCAGCAGCACAAGGCACCCAGTGTTCTCCTGTGACTTCCACACATGTGCATGGAGTGCGTGCATACACCGTACACATAAGACATCATACCATACATGCCCACATGCACACACATGAAAAAAAAGATTGTTCACTACTACAATTTTGTATATTTCTAACTTAACCTAGATATGTAAAAGAAGTTCTGATAAAACCTACCAGAAATAATGGTAATATTTTATCAACTCATGATTATGACCGTGTGTGTGGATAATTGCATCAAGTCTATCGACATCTCAGTCCATTAGGAACCAGTAAAATGAAGCCTGAGATTTTGATTGTTAAAAAAAAATTAAAACTTTGTTTTTGAACAAGCTTTTTTCAAATCATCAAGTCTTTTTTGTTCGTTGTGTTGAAATTATTTCTGTGTAGAA
The DNA here is from genome assembly GCA_004024765.1 of Zapus hudsonius. Lineage (NCBI taxonomy): Eukaryota > Metazoa > Chordata > Mammalia > Rodentia > Dipodidae > Zapus > Zapus hudsonius. The sequence goes on from PVHP010011662.1 coordinate 40,011, forward strand.
TAGCATTTTATTTTATCAAGCTACCTTCCACTTTTAGATTATTTTCCGTTTTGTCAATTAGGCAGAGAGCATAGATTTTTAACGTTGACCATAAATATAGATACATGAATATATGAATGTTTACGATTTCTCCTTTAGCTACCTTTAATGTAGACTGTATTAAAATACCATTTGTGAAACTTTCCTTTCTGATTTATTTGCTATGCCTAGATCCATAGAGTAGTTTTTATTTTATTTTTTTCATGTTTGTGTGTACAATGTGCATGTGTGTATGTATGAATTTATGCATGTTTGCAAGTCTGTATGTACAAGTGCTCATGCTAGTGAGAGGGGCAGGCAAAGGTGTCTTCCTCAAACCCTCTCCACTTTATTTACTGAGGCAAGATCTCTCACTCAAACCCAGAGCTAGCCAGCTTGCCCTGAGGATCCCCCATCTCTACCTCCTGGGCTCTGGGATTTCAGATGGGCTGCCACACACCTGACATATGTTGTTGCTCCTTCTCTTGTTTCAGGAATGGAACATTACTAAACTTTCAATTGAGTATGATTCTGAGCCCTTCGGAAAGGAGCGAGATGCAGCCATTAAGAAGCTGGCTACTGAAGCTGGAGTGGAAGTCATTGTACGAATTTCACATACGTTATATGACTTAGACAAGTAAGGTTTTGTTTTTTCCTTATGAGAAAATATACATAACACCATTTACCTTTTTAAAGTACATAGTTGGGTGGTACTAAGTATCTAGACAAGTGTTAACTGGTATGATATGAGGTTGTAAAATGGAAAGAGTATAAACATCAGTGCTGTAGAATTAAATGGATAGATATATCAAACCCTTAGCATTTTACTTAACTGCTATGACTGTTATTCACTCCACAATAATGTACAGAGTTGTAGACATGGTACATACGAAAAATAATGTAGCATCTCAGGGGTTTACACCTGGCTTAACTGAGTTTCAAACTAGTACTATTACAAAATTTTATTTGGCTGTCATCTCAGCATATTCATCTTGCCTTTGTGGGCTGCAAATACTATTAAAATTATAGTTTATATGATACATGTACCTGTACATATTTTGTGTGGTTGTCTTATTTTATGTCTGTCCTATCTCTTTATCTAGATCAGAAGAAAACTGAATATAACTTAATCATCTGACTATATTCTTCTGAATGATGACATAATACCATATTGCTTAGCATGTTTATTGAAGCAGTAGTTAGTCCCTTGAGATGGCTTATGCAACAAAGATTCTGTGGCCAAATTTAAGTTTAGGAAGTATCTGTCATATGTTGTTTTAGGGGGTTCATAAAAATCTGCTAAATTTACTAAAATTTTTGACATGGAGTTGTCTTTCTGTAGGCATGGCTCAGCAGTTAAGGCATTTGCCTCCAAAGCCTAATAATCCGGGTTCAGTTTTCCAGTACCTGAATGAAATCAGATGCACAGAGTGGCACATGTATCTGGAGTTCATTTTCGATAGCTGGAGCCCCTGGCATGCCCATTCTCTCTGTCTGTGTCTCTTCTCTCTATCTTTCTCTTCTTGCAATTAAATAAAAATATAAAATAAAAGACTTTAAAAAATTCTAAAGGCTCACAATTTGTACTCCCTTTAAATTATTTTCCCTTTTTTGTTTTTTTTTTTTTCAATATAGGGGCCCATGATTTTCCTTTTCAAGTTATTTGTACATTTATCAAGTTAGTGAAAACTAATTCTAATAAGTAACATTAATTTTATTCTTGTTTCCAAGTGGATGAAAAAAGTCACGACTTGATTCAGACAAGTGTCTTACTTCATGTTGAGCTAGAAGTGTTGAATCCTTTTGATAGTAACACTTTGTTTCTAGTTTACTACTTCTTAATTTTATATGATTATAAGGAGGCAAAACAATAAAAGAATTTGCTTCTAAGAGATTGACACAATTGTATAGAAAATTGGTATTTATTGTAATGATTGTGAATATATACCAAAGCAATCTTTTGTTTATATGCAATGCATAGAAAAATTTTCTAAGCTTTTCATTTTGCTTTTAAGATATTATTGGTATCTTTTTTTAGTAGCATTACAGTTAGCAAATTCATTATTACCCTGTGTATAAGCTCAAAATATTATACCAAAACAAAATTCAGTTATACCAGGCACAATAGTTTTTGGTGGTTACTTTCTTTACACATAGTTGATAATAATTTTTCATGGCATAATGAAACAATACATATGTTAGACGAAGAACACCTTGATTTGTTATTTTACCTGTATGTGACTTTGACTAACTTAACCTTCTGTAAGGCTTCTGTTTCTGCATCTACAAAATGATGCAGTTGGATTTTACCTGTGATTCTAAGAAAATGGCTAGAGTGAAAAAGAAAGAATAGTTATGTCAAAGCAGTGTATAAACTTAATCAAAATTAGTATTGGCAAAGCTAGATATTCTTTTTCTTGAAATGTGGCTTGACTGGTGACATTAGTGAATGGAAATAAATATGTAAGATGCTTACATTTAAATAATTTGGAATTGGGCCTCATATATCTTTCCTTATCCCTAGAGGAGACATTCCAAAAGCCCTAGTACATGCCCAAAGCCACTGATCTAACTTAGCCCGTTATATACTGTTTTCACCTATATATGCATATGTGTGCTAAAGTTCATTTTATAAATGATGCATAGTAAAATATTAATAACTAATCATAAAATTGAACAATTATGACAGTATATTATAATGAATTTATATGAATCTCCTTTCTTTGTAAAGAGTAACAATAAGTATCATTATGTTTGTACCACAGTTGAACAAAAATAACTGAATGGAAAACAAAAACCCAAGATAAGAGACTACAACTGTTAGTGATATACACACATATGCAGAAGTCTTTAATGAGAGCATGAACACAGTAGAATATAACAAGTAATTGTTACTATAGTAATATAAAATTCTAATAAAACTTGCTTGAGAAAGTGGGGAGTTTAAGGTCAGAGGATAAAAGTAGCAGATACAAAGGATGAAGACTTCTAGAGATGGAAGTGCCATATGAAGACTAGAGTTAAGATTTGTGCTGCCTAAGTAGATGTTGACTACTCATGCCACTTGAGACTAGAGATGTGTTGATTTGCTTCACAATATTACCTGTATCTTTCCTCTAACATGTTATAAACCTCAAATATACACAATTTTTTAATGATTATTTCTTGGTATAATTGCTAACCTGGTTTAGTTTTTATTGATGCCTGTAAGGTTCCTTGAATTGGATCATAATAAGTTTTTCACATGTCCATGTGTATTAAGTCCTTAATATTCATTAACTTATAGGTTTTAGTATTTGCATTTTATATATGTTTAACTTTTTAACTATTTTTTTACTTATTTGCAAGCAGAAAGAGAGAACGAGAATGGGTGTACCAGGACCTCTTGTAAATGACCTCCAGATGCATGTGTCACTTTATATATCTGGCTTTATGTGGGTTCTGGGGAATCGAACCCAAGCTGTCAGGTTTTATAGGCAAGCATCTTTAACTGCTGAGCCATCTCTGCAGTCCTGCATGCTGCGTGTTTTTGACACCTAACTGTATATTTAAGAAATAAAGAGGATGAGTTTTAGACTCATTAACTATTTTGAACACATTTCTGGTAATATGAGAAGCTGGCATTACAGAAGACTTAAGCAATAAATTTTTCTAATATTAAACTTTTTATAGCATGTTAACCAAAATGTTTTTTCATTTTTCACTAGCTGTATTTTATTAACTTTTGTAATAGGATCATAGAACTCAATGGTGGACAACCTCCTTTAACTTATAAAAGATTTCAGACTCTCATCAGCAAAATGGAACCACTAGAGATACCAGTAGAGACAATTACTTCAGAAATAATAGAAAAGTGCACAACTCCTCTGTCTGATGACCATGATGAGAAATACGGAGTTCCTTCCCTGGAAGAGCTAGGTATGTATAAACTGTAATAAATGTGATGCTTAAGAGTTAGTAGGGACTGGGGAGATGGCTCAGTGGGTAAAGTGCTTACTGAGCAAGTCTGGTGACCCAAGTTCACACACAGAGAGCCATGTAAAGCTGAACATGTAATCTAAGCATCTGTACTTCCAGTGTGCCTACAGGGAGAGGCTGACAGCCAACTATCCCCATGAGTGCAGTGGTGAATAGTAAGAGAGATGTTGCTGAGGATCGATCACTGAGAACACATTCATTTGTTTGTGGGGGACACCTGGATCAAACCATGACAGTCCACCCCTGGCCCCCACAAACTAATAATCATACATGATGTAAAAAACAATGTGTTCAGCTCAACTCCCAAGTCCCCACAGCTTTCAACTGAGACATAATACCAAAAAATAAACCCATAATGGCACAGAACATTCACACTGAAAAACATGAGGCATGGCAAAAACAGATTGAACCAATACAAGATTTAAAACAAGCAGGGAAACCTCAATCTCTGCTACGCCCACAGCTGTGACACCTGTGTAGCTGTAGCAAAGTATGCCGCTGCGCTGGAGTCCGGCAGCTGAAGGGTTGAGGTTGGAGCTCTCTGGAGCGTAGCCTCAGGCAGGTCCCCTATAATTAGCAGTCGTCATGCAGCCTGAGGTTCCCAGGAAGCCCTGGAGAACAAAATGGCTCTGACGAAAGTCCTTG